>SNQJ01S0001514.1:301316-325961 GCA_010110895.2 Picea sitchensis | reverse complement strand
AAAGTTGACCCAGAGGATATTTCTTGAGAAGGTTTTTAGCAGCTGCTTTCTCATCTTGAGAAGTTCCCTGGGGTAACGACAACATTAGGATATGGCCTTTTATGGTGAACAAAGAACAGACACATTTAGAGATGGGCATCTTTCACTTGGTGACTCCATGATTAAAGGATTGATTAGTGACTCTGTTGTTTTGAAATGGAAAGGATCCTGGCTCGAAGGTTTGTTCCTTTTAATTTTTTGGTTGTTCCTGGTTTTCCTAATGTTGTCCCTACTCCAAATGAATGGGGCGATTATTTGTCCATATTTAGAGAGCGTAAAGAGGACAACCCTGTTGAACATCTCCATGAGTTTCATGAACTCATTCATCAGTGGGGAATACATCATGAGGATGTATTATTTAAAATTTTCATGTTCACATTAGAAGGAGATGCTCATGAGTAGTATTTATCCTTACCTCCTGCCAACATCTCCTCCCTAGAGCAGTTTCATGCAGTTTTCAATAAGCATTGTCAAAAGTTCTACTCCTCTGAGTTAATTTGTCATAAATGTTATGAGGAATGGGAAGTCCATGATCAAGATATGGCTATGTCTAATGAAGACTGTAAGGATGAGGACCATAAGGAGGAAGAAGATGCTCTGGGTGAAGTTATGGAGTTGTTTAAATCTCTCTCTACCAAACTAGAAAGGTTAGAATCTGGAGAAAGCACAGAGGATGTTCTGGCCCTTGAAGAGGATGTTCTTGGCAGCTCTACTGAGGCTGATGTCAAATATTTCATAGATGTAGAGGCCTTACATCCTTTTCCTGACATACCTTATGCCCCAAGCTTTGATGATTATTCATATGAGGAGCAGCAGATCCCCGCATCACAGTTTGTTGACCATAGGAGCAGCCAGCATGTATATGACAGCTATGAATCAGATTTTGAGTTGGATATGTAGGACTTCCAAGAGAAGACTGTAGATCCTTATACTTCATTCATTAAAGAATAATATTACGAGGAAATCATCCATCCCAGACCCTCAGAGATCACCGAGCAGTGAATTGAAGAGAAAATATTTCCAACGGGTCCTGTTTATCATGATTATGAATCTGACCCTTGGGAGAGCAAAGAAGAAGAACCAGAGGAGTAGCAGGAGGATCAGTTTATCTCCTATTTAAAGCTGGTTAGAGAGCATCCATCTCCTAAGAATAGTCATCCTACATCAGCTTCTCATCCACCTGTGCCTACTAGATATATTCATCCCAGTGTGAGCAACTGTGTAGAATAAAAAGTTGTTTGTTACAAATCTTCCAGAATCTACCACTCATTCTATGAGCCTGTCAATGATTACATGGAGTGGTGTTTCCGTCATACTTTGGAGCCGCCCTATTTTATCTCAACTTCAGACCTTGGAGAAAAGATGAAGGATGTAACCGTTATGTTGTCGCAGTTGCATCATATGTTACCAATCATTGACAAAGTGAAGGAGCTTCCCTTCAGGAAGTTACTTGAATGGATATGGTGGAAGTTTACTTTCACCTAGCCCCATGTAAAAAACAAATTAGTTTAGGATTGTACATAAATAAGCTCCTTTGAGCATGTATGTTTATTTTGTTTTGCTTTTACTTTTCGGCCTGTATTTTCAGCAGGGTGTTTTGAGCTTGACTCCATAGCCCAACAAAAGTCATTGAAGCTATAGAATGAGTTCTTAGAGCATCACAGGGATGACTCTATCCCCCATGGAGCCTAATGTTAACACCAATTCTTGTAAACGGGTTGTTTTCTCACTAGATTCGATCCCTTGGCGTAAAATGCAAATAAATGGGGCTTACAAAACCCATCAAATGCATTTTGTCCAAGGTCACAGCCATGAGCACAATGTGCAGCACGTAGAAAATCCATTTCGGGTTAAAAATGAAAGCAGGCGAGCGGCTCCATTATTCAACAGTGAAGATCAATCGATGGAGTAGATCGACGGTCGGCAGGCAATTACGGTCAATGGAGTTGCATGAGGAATAACGTCATGTAGAGTCACGATTTTGCGAGTCGGGAGAGCAAAGGGAGCAGAGTCATCAGAACTCGTGAAGCCCAAAGTACTAAAGTCCTGAAACCCATGATTGCAGGGAGTTTTCTGATCTCATGGGGATAGGTGGCGGCATATTGAACTTTTCGGGAATCGACGTTTCAGGGTTCTCGTCAACGCATACACCCATAGCCCAAAACCCTTAAACGCGAAATACGAAAGCATAGGGGATGGGCCCATGGTTCTAGCTAGTGATCATATGGACGAGGGGTAAGGGAGGTGCTAATACAATGTATCTTTGTTGCAATTTTGGCAATCGGGATTCTTGAGGGTGAGTTCGCTCCTTCCCATCGCCAATACATGATATTCATGGAGCTCCTTTGGTTTCAGGGTAGGGTCACAGCCCATAGTCTCATGGAAAGTAGGTCTAGAAGAAAGATAAGCGCATGTTCAGTCCATAGATGGCTAAGAGATGGCTAAGGAGATAATCATGGTCGTCAATTCCAAGGAACGATTGAGCCATTGGTTTGGACAGGGTGATTTCGCAACGCCAGGTATCAGGGATCCTAGACACAACATGCGGGAATCCCCGAAAGGAAAAATTTTGAAGTGTGTTTGAAAACAAGTGTAGGTTCATGGCCCTAGGTTACATTGAGGGAAGACCCAAAAGAAAAGGAGGCTACCCTATGAGCCTTGGATAGTTGGTGCATGGTCATCCCCGGTACATGAAGCCTCAGTCATCCGCCATGAATGAATGCAGTTAATGATTTTTGAGCAGGTTGTTGAAACCTCAACTCAATCCATAAATGGAAGGCATGGAAAGTTTGGTGCATTTAGCCTGTGGTACCCCTATGTGCAAGTCTCCCTGCAAGAGCCATGTCGATGTAATGTTCCTGTCAGTCAAGAAGAGATTTTGCACGCTAGCTTGGAATTTAATGGCTCAGCAACTCTCCTGTTGTCAGGGAAACAAATTTCTCTGAGTATATATACTCAATTTTTATGTTTTTGTAAAGGTCGATGGTTGAGAAAGTTCCCGTATTGTAAAGTTTTAATGAACATTATGGTTCTCTAGTTATGTATATGTATGTGAAACTTCTTGTTTAATGACAGTCATCTTTCTTACTCCATCTTGTTTCCTTTTGATGCTAAAAGAGTTCATGATTGAACGATTCACTTGAATTACTATGACTGCATTATGATGAATGTTTGATTATAGTGTTGTTATAGTTCCTTCCAGATTCTTTGAGATTCAAATTCAAGAAGCTCTCGTACTTGATTTTGTCTTCCTTAGGTTGTTGAGAAACTCGATGTCCTCAGTAGGTCTCTACCTTTCCCTTCTCAAGTCTTCTTCCTAGTCAACTTTACTACAACTCACTGTCTGAAGTTAAACTAAGACCTCATATGCTCGTGCATGCCAGTCCAATTTTTCGAGTTAAAGAAATATTCTCTTGGGTCTGTGCCCATTCGACCACCCCCATTTAGTTATTCATGACATACAAAAACTAATGGGTATTGGGCTTACTCCTGTTGCAATCCAAGAGTGACTTTTGGTGCTAACACCGTCCTATTGGTATCATGCAAATATATGATTATTATCCATGGGCATGTTTGTAATGTTTATTAATGGATTATGCTATCTAATGTGCTAACCCCTTTACATCATCACTATATACTTGCTTTGCTTGTTTGTTGAGAACTTATTGCGGTATATAGCTTTGGGTTGAAGTGCTCAGCGGTGGAACATCATCAAATGTTGGATCCGGTAAGCTTCTTTCTTATCTTACATTATTTTATATAGTATATGTTGGAATTTAGTTGATTTTTGCAGTCATACCCGTCCTTTTTGGTTTACCCTTGGCCATAGATATTTTTCCTAAATGAAATGATGACTCCTTTGAGGGATGGAGATATTCCTTCTAAGGGTTTGAAGTACTTTTTTCTTCTTGCATCATTCTTTTCCTTTGTGTTTCTTGTTGTATTATTGCTTGATAGCCTCTATTCATTCTGGGTTTGATTTTCTTAGCTTTCTCCTTATCCTAGTTGTGTTTTTGACAAATATACACGTTTTTTTTCCTTGACAGTCGTGTACACATGTGTGCTACCTCTCTGCAAGATGCATATATACACTGATACTCATGAGCGATCGCGCTTATACTTTTCGCCTTGTTTCTTGGTTTAGTGGCCGCAGGTGAGTTTGATGGTTGTTGAGCCTTCTTAGATCTCTATAGTGCCTTTTGAGCTTCTGCGGATTGTCTAGGAAGGCAGGTTGGGAGTTAGTTATGGGTATGATGCTTTCATTGTTTTTATTTTTTGGTTTGTCCTTGAACCCTAGGTTGTTTACTTGACTTCTTAGTGATGCTTGATTTATTTGGTTTTTACCGGTAGAATTTATATATCGGGTTGTTTTTCACGATTCCATGCATTTTCTCTTTAATATATGAAAATACAAAAAATAGGCATTTGCATTGGTTAGCATTTTTTTGTCTTTGAACCTTTGTCATTATCTTAGTACATTTAGTGAAAGATTGTTGTTATCACTGAAATTTCACCACAAATGGTTACAAGAATTCATCATCGCCAAATAGTTATGAGTCACCCATGGACCAAAATTACCACAAAAGCATTTCCAAAGGGTCAAAAATATATAACCAGTGACAAATTTAAAGTGTTATGAATACAAGGAGGTGTGTGCGCACATGCGCGAAACAAAAATTCAATAATCATGCACATGCGCATGATATGCCTTGTTATCATAAAAATTAGATACTTTGAGAAACTACGTATTTATGAGAGTGTCCGGCCTCCCACCCACTTCTAGTACAGCTTCCAAGTCGATTTGACAACCAAATATCGACTGAATCTGACTGGGTGGCTAGTCAAAGACCTAGGAATTCCCTAATTATCCTCTTTACACACCACGAACTAGTTGGAAAATACCTCAAAATCTATAAAAAGGCCATGGATGCACTTCATTTTTCAAGGAATTCAGCAAAAACGTTATGATGCCACTATTCTCTTTAGGAATCCTCCTATTCCAGTAAGAATACTAAGCATCATTGCATTGAAATCCATCTCACCCTTGAATTGATTATCAAAATTATTTCACCATTTTCATTTTCAAAGATGTAAGAAGAGATTATTTGTGGGGTTCCAAGAGCCATCCCTTGGAGGAAAAAGATACATAGTCTCTTTCTTATGGGGTGTTTTCTTTCACTAATGTCCCATTATCATTGAAAATTTGACATGGGTCTCATTTGCTTCTTTTTCCTTTCTTATGTCTATGCTCATTAATTTGGTTGTTGTTTTATTTCTTAGTTTAATTCTTGGTTGTTCTTTTTTTTTTTTTTTTTTTTTTTTTTTTTTTTTTTTTTTTTTTTTTTTGTTGTTTTATATATTTTTTTCTCACTAAGGTGGCGGAAGAGTTGCAACAGATTGGCGAATCCACTTTGGAAAGGTATCAATTTCCTACCCCATTTGGGTTTTTCTATCTCTTCTTTGGTTTATTTAACTTGCAGGGTCATTAGCAGGCCTAAGTCGACCTACTAATCATCCAATTCCAAGTTGAATTAGAAGAATTCCATCCAGGTGCACAAAATTCCGCAATAGATGTGTCCACGTGCATGGGTTTTTTTGGCCCTGAGGCGAGTGCATCATCGCTTAAGATTGGGATTTTATTCTGCTTTGCACTTGATAGCTTTCGTTTCGGTCGTGCACATCTTTCCGGTGCACTTCCTATCTCCATAGACACGCACCTATGCAAAAATTTACATTGTAGAGTTTTTGAGATTTGGGGAAGTCTTTTAGCCTTCTTAAAATGATTTCATGCATGTTTTAAAATTTTCCACACTTATTCCCTCTTCATATAAAAGTTAGTCCAAAACACATACTAGGCATAGAGGTTAAAATCAATATTTCCTCTTTTTTTCTTTCATTTTGCCACATGGATGGCTTGTTTGACTAAGAATATCAGTTGGAAATCATTTGCAATCACATCTAACTTAGATTGGGACTAGAAGTTTGGATAACAATCATTAGTATGCTTTCTTCTCTTTTTTTATCAGCGACAGGGAGCTCAGAAAAAGATTGTGGGATAATTTCATCTCCCTTAAAAATATTAAAACAACCGGGGAGAGGACAAAATCCCTTCTTGGGACTCCTCTTAATTTAGTTTTCAAACACATCTTAAAATTATAACAGGCCCATACATGACCACATACTACAAAGATAGAAGGCGGTGTTGAAATTTACTTTCAACAGATTAAATCACTAAAGGAGGCCTAAAAGGTTTTGTATGGGCCCATACATGCCCACCTTCTTGAAAATTTAGGATAGTTTCAAAGATTTTCTTAGATTACATCACAATAGGGAATTAAAAGAATAGTAAGGACCCACATGTCCACATACTATCTTCCTAGGGACTTTTGGATTACGCAAGGTTGTACCAAAGACGCATAGTTAATTAGGTAATCAACACTTGTGGGACCAATTCAGAGTCCACATACAACAAGGTGACACCTAATTCATTAAAACATTAGCACACCTTCACTCATTCACACAAAAAATTCACTTATCACTCACATGGACAACTGTGACATGGAGGTAAAAGTAAGTTTCCCCAAAGAGGATTCTAAAACGCCCCACCCATTTTCTTATTGATGAAACTATCCACTCCCATTAATTTCAACAAGGTTGGTTCCTACCCAACCTCTCAAACCCTCTACATCTAAAATTTAAATAACTCACTATTTTTTCCTCCATGGGAGGTGCCAAAGAAATTTTTTAGTCTAGGTGAGGATTTCGAGGATAGGCATCTATATAACTCCACGGGATATCTGGATCTCACATTGTCAAAACCATAAAAGTTGTCAAATAGGGGCCGAAAATCATCAAGTCAAGTGTTCCTAACACCATAAGGTAAGGGAGATACCCATGAAGGGTTGAAGGCTGAAGGAATTTGATTGATACGTCAGTCTATGAGGCACCCACCTCTTGGATGGGATCTAGCGAGTGACCCATTTCTTAGGAAATCTAAATGTACTTTGATAGAGGTACCCTGAGCCAATTTTGGGACATCTACCGGGGTGAAATCATGAGAACAATTTTTGTAGTCAGTTTGTGTGGCTATTGAAGAATATTGCTAGCTCTTTGGAATGTGCCCTTTACCCCTCACTATAACTTATTATTTCATCCTTCACTAGTTCTCTTCCGGTGACTTGATTACTTGTTGAGTACTATTGGAAGGTCTAGTATATTGAGAGGAAGGACGTTATATATTTTAGGACATGAGCATTTGTTGTCTTTGATTCCCCACGGAAAAACCACATATCCACATATATGTTTCTTTCCAAAATCATTATGTATGATGCGCTACGATTACATTTTGATCTAGATATATATGTCGTGTAAAGTTTCAAGATTCTTTGTGAAATACTCTTGTTTATTTTTCTCCCATCACATTTTGCACACATCCACATAGCTAGTCAAACATGATAAGGGACCCACAAAATCCCCACCATTCCAGACACTTGCTAAACCTCCCTCTTATTTTAGGGCAAGTTCCTAGTCTTATACACTCATCATTTCACCTTGCACCTCGTAAGTGCTACTATCTTAAGGATCGTCCATCTTTCTTGGTTCCCTGTTGTTAGGATTCCGCTTCCCGAGTCCCTCCATCCACTAAACTCTCCTTTGGAAGCTTGAGATGGCCACTACTCTCTCAGAGTACCAACCCACCTAGTCCCCTCAGCGGTCAGGTTCACAACACACTCACACCATGGATAGAGATAATCCTCTGTGCCGCTGTAGATACCATATTTGGCCTCTTATACCAGGATCTAACAAGCTCACCCGATGATCTATATTGCATGACCCATGGCTGCCAATGCCCGCAAACTACTGCTTCAAGCATCTAGAGTTTGAAGGAAAGGTAGGAGATGGCCCTGCAAACCATGTCATAACTTTCCACCTATAGTGCTCTTCCAAAAGCATTATGGATGATTCCATCGAGACTATTGAGTTTATTTCAACACACACTCATTGGACCATTAGCCAAAATGGTATGTAGATGAAAAATCAGAGGCCCGTAAATGACTTTCGAGTCCTTGACCAAAGCATTTTTACCTTCTTCCAATTGCAAACCCACCATGACAATGGTCTTGAACTTCTCTCTAATTTCAAACAAACCTAAATACATATCGTTGATCATTGTAGTGAGTTAGGCGAGGCGTAGTTTGTGCGAAGCTGAAACCACCAAGCAACATTGTCTTGATTGGTTTCTCATATCGCTTGTTTCTCTCCTCGGTAAAGATGTAGGTTCCACCTTCCCTCAATCGAAGAGTAATCATCCCGATGAGCTCAACAATATGACCTCATCTATTCTGATCGGAGTGCCCATACAGGTACTTCATGATCCTCCCCAAACCGTGCCATTTGGTCAAAGACAAACCAGGTGTCTCCCTTTCGGCGGATAGATTGATTGTAATACCACACACCACCGGGTCTCCACAGCCCCAGCCACCACCAATGTATGGCACACCTCGTATCAGAGTCGGTGTAGGGGGAACCTCTTATTACCCCACCCCTTATCCGCTTGGCCATACGCTGTTTCTATTCCTCCGCCCATCCGATTGGACCCGCCGAGTGAGCACCCCCACTACGCAACTATCCAAACAGCTCTTGTTACCCCTCACCGCATCATCTTATGCACATGGTACTGGTAAGAAGCACCATGCCTTCCTGTCGCCTTATGGATCACAACCCCAAAATATGTACTTTCCTTTCTGGTCCTCCTGATACTGGCGCCCCCACACCCTCCTTGTGGGTAGATTTGTTCAACCTACTGGATTCGACTGATATCAAGAATTTTGAGCTTGTTTGAATCTCTGGAAAAATCCGACCCATCCATCGAATAATACGAAGAAGGGAAGAAATAGGAACAATAACAACCCGGGCCAAGGTGAAGTCAACCCCAACAAAATAGCCAGGCTGGGGCAGCGGAACCAGGGAATCGGAACCCCGGAGACTGGCCAAAAGCTTGAGGAGTCAAGGGAGAAATAACAATACTAATACGACAACTTGCGGCCTGGGTGATTTGATCATGCCTCATCATTGCTTTGAGATCCAGCGTTTTTAATGGATTTGAAGACTCGGGCATTCATCACATCCCCGGCACACTACCTCGAGCCCCTTAATCGTGCAACGAAAGCCCCAGCCGTGTTGTAAGTCTATTCCACCAGGTGTGATGACACCCAACAAGACCGCACCTACCCCACTTTCCGGTTAGGACAATGCCTCCAGATTCAAACAACCCAGCCGGATAAGTACCCATCCTCCCTCAGCGGTGGGAAGAAATCATACACTGAAGCAAGTAATCATCCGATTATCATGCACCCCAGGTCTCCTCCATTCCTCCACCAAACAGTAGCGCTTTCCTTTGAGACCCCATTTGGTGATCCCTTTCCTAACATAGATCCAACTCTTGCATCCCTCGCATCCCATTTAGTAAGATAATCCACGACCCACGAGGCTTCAGGCGACTCCTTAATTCTGATTTGGTTGATGACAGCACAATCCATGGCTGCTATATGGGTCTAGAAGTCCTCAGGGCTTGTCCCTCGTGAAAATCGTACTTTCCACCTTGGGGAATTCAGCCCATGGTCCTGAGCTCATTCATTTGATCTTGGCGGTGCGGCGATTCCCTTCCACGCTTTGATCGCGCAAATCCGGTGAAAATTACGGAACGCAATGGTTCAATGGTTGCATCATCGATGAAGGAGGTGCAAAATCCACGCCATTATGTCCAAAGCGTATGGCGAAACTTGGATCCCCAAACTCACTTATCACGCCATTTACCTTCACGGGCTTATGACGGATGATCGTCGTCTCCTAAAGAACTCTTCCAAATGTCTCAAATTAGGAGAACTCAGGGGAAATCTATTCTCATCGACGGTGATTATGGCCGCCCACTTTCGATTATAATATCATGTTGATTAAACTATTAATAAGCTATGAAGGCGATGGCCTCTTCTATGTTTCGAACAATGATGTTCCCTCATAATAGGAAGATCGTTACCATTGACCAAATCTCACGTGAACCCAACCCTTCTTCCAACATCAATAACATTCTCACTCTCATCCACACCTGATCTTGGCGCGCACCCACTCTGAAATGGGTCCCAGCGGGGCACAAAGACCATCATTGATGAGAACCACCATGGAGCACCACCGCATATGCATCCTTCCGATAGGTATGTTTCATCATCCATAGCTGACATAGAGGATACACTTCCTCCTAGGGAGGCTTCTATCATATCTGATGTCCCACTTGTCGCAGAGCTCCTTCCTCAGGTATCCCTTGAGAACCCTCCAACTACCCTTTTTCCTTATTATACCCTCCACCATGAAGACATTCTGGTTTGGGAGATATTTCCCCAAGACATTACCCAAATCAATTTCTTTTACTCCCCACTAGGTGTACAAGATTTTTAGGTCGCTGCAATGCTTACCCTTTCTAATATGGTGTTAGCAATTCCGATTTGGTATTTACATCCACGAGAGATGGTCCACCGACCATCCCTTCCCCAATGGAAGGAATCCCAATGAAAATTCCCATACATCTCACCACATACCCTCTCACCCTCTCACTACCCTCCCACCGCCATGGAGTAGAGGCGGGAGAAAAGAGAAAAGGACCACATATCCTTTACGCATCCAACCCCATGATGTGTAGAAACATGAATAGACTTCAACAACTACCCATCTCTACCGGAATTACAAAATTTAATTCCCCCCAATCCAAACCCCACACCACCCATTACTACAACTACCACTCAACCTTCCAGTAATAAAGGGTTGCGAACCAAATTCGCTTGTGATGTATGTTGAGAATATGGCCATTATACACTATTGCCCGATAGCGCCGCTTCGACTGGGACATTAGCCGCGGTAATGAAAGCTTCCATGAAGGAGCCAATCGACTACATCATCCTACAAAATCATCGACATCAATTATGTCATGAATTCAGTCAATGAATGTATGAGGCTCCCTTTTTCTCTATGTGAATCCTTAGATCGTTTTACATACCAATGTCCTATGATCATTGAATCGAGGGCAATGCGATTGACCACTGATTCAAACCCCTATAGAATCTATGGTTGACCTTACCTTGTCACTAGATGTTCTTCATATCATTTCTCCCCAACCCGAGGCACTCCCAACACCACCATGGTTCTTAAATGACATATATGAGGATTTACCCCATAACCCACCAAACTCTCCTTCCCATTCTTCTACAGAGACTCTACACCCAACAACCACGGGTACTCCTTAGTACTTCAATATTTGGTTTATATCAAGCGAACCATCGAATTTCATTGCATCATTGCTTCTTCAATACACCGGGAAACCATGACATAGGTATCCTCATCCCACAACCCCTTGTATTCAGCCAATTCCAGCGTGGCGAATGCTGAAGAGTTAAACACCGGAGCTTCACCCATGGGATCCATACACCCGCGAGGCGCTCTTCTCCCACGAAGCCTCGAGCTCCTAATGACACCCCATATCGCAGCGGTCGAAACCAAGGATTTTTATCCCATCAGGACATATCAACTAGTTCAAAAACCCCATCCCTTCCCCCGATGATTTTGAATAAGGAAACATTGCCAACATTTCCCCAACCATCAAAATCGACATTCCATAAAAAATGGAGTGGTCGAGGAAATCACCATTGTAGTTGCTTGAACTCCTCAGGAAATTGTTGCATATAAAGCCCTCTTCCAAGAATGTAGGGATATCTTTGCTTGGTCATGTCAATCTCGGCCTTGATCCCTCTATCGTCGAGCACCGCGTGATTTTGTGGAACATTACACCCATTCCTCAAAAGCGACCACTACGCCATCCATGCGTGACCATCAAAGTGAGGATTGAAAAATTCACACGCTGCTTTGGGTTCATCTACCCATTGCTTATACCTCATGGGTTTCCAACCCTATACCCATTAATAAAAAATATGGCACTATCCACGTCTGCACAAAATTCCGCGATCTCAGTACATGTCCCAAGACAACTTTCAATACCTTTCATCAATCAGATTATGGAATTATTTAAAACCGCGGATCATCCTTCATGGAGGGTTTCTTTGGTTATAATCAAATCCCAATTCCTTGTGCGATCAATACAAAACCACATTCCCTACCCTTGGGGTACCTTTCATATCGTGTCATGCCTTTTGGTTTAAAAAATGATGTGGCTTTCCAGCGGGCTATGGCATACATTTTCACTATTTGGCCTCCATATCATCCCCTGCATGCCGGAAACCTTACATTCGATCAGAAATGCGCCAACATAATGATTTTCTGGATCATCTTCCATGATTGTCGTCGATTACAACATTTGTTTGAACCCCCTCAAGTCGTTTTCTCACGTCCGCGGGTGGGGCACCTCATGAATTAAATAGTTTCTGAAAGTGGTATTACTGTGGACCCCTCAAAGTCCAAGCCATCAATGAAATTCCACCCTCGAATTTAGGTCAACTCCATAGCCTACAAGGAAAAGCTTTCCTCTGGCGTTTATTCCCCGGACTTCGCCATACGCTATATTCATGGTTTCCTTCGCTTACTATATCATGACATCCCATTTCTTTGGGATGAACATGCCCAAAAATCATTTGACAATCTTAAAATGGTGCTCTCCAATTCCCCTTTAATTAGTTCACCCGATTATAATTGTGACTATATCCTCTACATATCAGCATCGGTTGTCTCAGTAGCAGGAGTTCTCAATCAAATCGATTGATGGCGATCATGACATGTCATTTATTACGTTAGTAAAACCTCGAGGCCACCCTTGAGTATAAACATGAAGAGAACAGGCAGATTACATTCGTCTGTGATCGAGAAAGCGGTGTCATTACATTCTTTTACGCCCGCGACTAAGGTTGTGATTCCAACCTATGCAATACTTGCTTTCGATGTTGACGGAATTAATGGAAGAAAGAATTTGCAGATGGATCGTTATCGCCAGTCTGATATTCTGAATTCTCAGCGCCAAGAGCAGAAGATCTTGTCCTCACCGGGCATCACAACCTTCCCCTCGATGCTCGATTGCCCCATCAATACCGACTTCCGCGATGAACATCTCTTACATCGCGCCGGATGATCCTTGGTATGGCGACCTCCTTGTCTACCTCCAAACTCAAAGTTGGTAACCATTTTCGCGAGATGATCATCATCGTATTCACCACCAAGCCCCCAGCTATCCTCCTCTTCGAAGACATCTTATCGCGGCAAGGGTTGGCACCATTCTTAGTCGATGCTGACCATTGGTAGTAGATCGAGTCTTGAATGGCGCCATAGCGGTGCGTATTGGGGGCCATCTTCGAGAATGTCCCGCTGCTTAGAAGATCATCCAGCGAGGTTAATTTTTATTATACCTTGTTTTACGATTGCATTCATTCCATGAAACAATGCGATAAATGTCAACTCTATGCCAACAAAGCATGAGCACAACCTGCTCCTCTTCATCCGGTCGCATTCTTTCTTGGCCCTTTTGTAAATGGGGCATCGACTTCATGACTTGTAATCCCCACTCGACGTGGACACAAATACATTGTTGTCGCTATCAATTACTTCACAAAATGGGCGAAACTATGCCCACCTTCAACAACCTGCCCGACATAGTAGTCGTTTTCTTTAACAGCGTCATATCCCCACTTTGGAGTACCACTCCAAATCATTTATGATCATGGGAAACACTTCGAGAATCAGATCTTTGTCGAACTATCATATTGGTTAGGATTCTCTCAGAAGTTTGCCTCACCATATTACCCTCCCGGTCTAACCGGACAAGTCAAAGAAGTTAAAGGTCTGAAAGGCAGGTGTTCTGACTACGGTTAATAAACATAAGACCAAATTGCATCATATTTTATTTTCTGCGCTATGGGCTTAGTGTATGGCTGTGAAAATAGCTACTAGTTCACACCATTTCATCCCCGATCCATGGAGTTGAGCCGCTCTTCCCCATCGGTAGAAATCCCCTTAAGCACCACCGGTGGGCTATTGCGGAACCATGCTCCAATGGAACAGCAGCATTGAACTTAGAGTCCCTAGATGAATATCATCAATATTCCTTCTGGAACAATGAAACTAAAAATGGTCAAAAATACTTGATTCGCCATGTCAACAACCGGCTCATTTTGGAAAGGTGGCCTCATCCTTGCTTATGATATCCTTCATGATACATTTGGTCATGGAAAATTAGAGTCACTATGGCATGGCCGCCACATTATCAACATTGCCTCACCAAAGCGCATCTTGGCCTCTCCGAAGGCCTCTCTCTCAAGGAGCAGTCAACGGGTTATACTTAAGAAATTTTATGCTGGCATAGCATTTCTACATTGGGTTATTTTCTTTTATAGTGTTTTAATCTTTTTTTCCATCCCTCACATCTAAACTATCATTTTGCTATTTGCGGATACTTCCTCACCATCCTACCACATCGATTACGATGGCTGATCGTTGAACCACAAAATCTAAGCTTTGGCGAGAGCAGACCCTCATGCCCCCTCATGAAATGCTCCATTCTAGCGAAATATGTTTGGGTTCAACCACTAACAACCAAGCCGAATACGATTTGTCCATTGGCATCACCGTCGATCTTGACATCATCATATTAAATCTTATAACATCTTTCTTGACTCTCAACTGGTAGTTTCTCGACTCAACTTAATGTGTATTGAATGTATGCGGTCCTTGCCTCTTTCGCAAATACCCGTAGGTTAGACTTTTATCTCGACATTTGATTTCATTACATTTACATATTCCAAGAACCGTTGAATCAAATAATAGATGAAGTAGCTAACATGGTGTTAGGTTGGCACATATCACATCAAGATACCTCTACACATACATATTCTATCAAAAACCTATCATAGCATATATAGATTAGACATCGTATTTTGTAACAAACATCACATAGATCTCAAAAATGTATACTCATGTATATATAAATTAGTCGACAGTGCCATCAAAATGTTTTCTAAATACAAAAATACAAGTATTCGTAGGACAGTGAAGCACATCGGTACAAAATGGGCTCACCGACCTATATAAACACAAAAATACATAGAGCACCACCAGTGCCTCTAAAGCACCACCTCTTGCCCCTCCCTCAGGAAGTGGTACCTCACCCACTACTGGTCCCTCCTGCCCCGACAATAGTCGTCTGGTCGTCATCGCAGCAGCCATTGTTGTTCGTCGTACTATGGCCTGCCATGATGGTGGAACCCCCACACACTACTCGGGGATGCCCTCATCCACAGGTATGTGACCGGTGCCCTCGGGCACACCACATGTGACTCGAGGCTGACGAGATATCCTTAAAATCTACTCCGGCATCCGCCGGAGAAGCATGTGATGGCTTTCGGCACTTTGTTCATCAAACTAGCGCATCTCCTTCTTTGCTCTCTCGGGCTCGGTGGTCCACCTCAGTAATCCTCGTCGACATCTCTCTCCTGCGGTAAGCCCCTCCCGGCCCGGTCTCCCCGGCTTAAATTGTTGATTACCTCAACAACTCCAACTCGCGCCCGTGCGGTGCCACATCTGCACATACAAACAAATAAATGATAGTATCAACATCTATGCAAAATACACATGTCATGCTATCTCAAAAGATCAACATATCAAACTCATAAACTTACCTCAATGATCAAAAACATCCCCCGGAGGTAACACCATGTCCAGATACTCCCGGAAGTCAACACCCGGCCATGCTGGAAACCAGTATCACATCTCATACACACGCTCCTTCTCGGCCCGGTGAAAGAGTGGTAAGCCTACGTAGCCACCAGCGTGGTGAAAACAAAATAATTCGATAGCATAGTCGGCTCTCACATTCTAGGGCCAATAAAAGTCTAGAGGCGCCAACATGGAGCGCCCTCTCCAAAAACCAAATACTAGGATGAACCCAAAGGGGAAAACTCCGTATGGTGGGCCAGGCGGTGGTCAGCTGCCCTACCATCACGGTATCGCAGTGTAATCCCCGATCAAATTTCTCCTTGCATTATGCTCCGCCAATACCGGTGACCGCCAATGATGCGTTGGTCGCAGGGACGTGCACCCTCACAATCGCCGTTTATTCACGGTGATGCGGCTAGAGCATCCATCGTGAATCGCGGCTGACGAGGCCAACATAAATTCGCCACGGAACAATATCTGCGGCCCACTTTGTCACTAATGCCTTTATCGGCCGAGGTAACACGGCTCGCGTCGGTAAGGGGCATTCACGAAGGGAACTGAGTCAAAATATACATCCTCCGCGGTAGTGAAGGGAAGATACTCTCCGCGCTTTACCGCCAAAGCAGTCATTGGGACTTCCACATTGGGATAAAGAATTGCGCGAGTCTCTTACGCGGTATCAGCGGGCACTCAAAGAACCCGGTAGCCCGCAGAACGCCAAAGTAGCTACGAACCCTCGGCTCCTCAAGTAGCCGTGGTATGTCAGCGGGAGATGACCTGCGGCTCGTAACCAAGCGGCGTAAAGTAATGAAATGATTTCCTGTAACCACATAAAACAATCCTAAGTCGATACATTGATCCTAAAAACATTAAAATATAAGTTTTACGCGTCAGCCTTGCCCCAAGTGGTTAACCCGCAGTGCCGCATTATCGTCACTGATTCAGCTATTACCGGCGTGCGATATGTGCGATAATTTCACTCCGCGAGCGCACCGAGGGCGGCGCTTGTCCATCAGGTGAGCCTTGTCGTGCGCTGCTCAATCTGGGGTGCCTCTATAAGCTATCGCGACTATGATCGCATCAAGCATGCATGTCGCTACGATGCGCGCACACATCTTGTGGTGGTTTATATGAGCAGCACGCAATGCAGCAGATCCACCTTACGGTGCCCCGTAATGTGGCTATCCGGACGGTAGGCGCGCACGCATTGTCGCATATTTACGGATCCTTACACTTATGCTCCCACGTCTAAAACCCACTGTGGCCCTCCATATAACCCGCTTGAAAATGGAAAAACCTAATTCTATAAGGACAATCAAACTACTATTTTGAAGCTCATTGGTCCTCAATCGGCTATCTCGTTCTCCTGGAATCTCCGTCTCCTCCGAATGCATCATCTAGTCGCTCACCGGAGCAAAGTACAAATGGCGGTGGAAATGTGGGCCCTGACTATATATAGGCATTTTCTGAAGCTTCCTCACCATTCACGGGAGCTCGATTGTCGATGCTTTTGATCCATCTTCGACCCGCGGGATCGGCATCCTGTCATCTACATCAGAGCAGTCTATGCCACTTTTCATCGACCCCACAGGGTGCCATTTTCATACTTGACCAGTCGCGCATGCGCATATTCAAATTATCAAATAAATGCTGCATATGTTCGATTCTCTTCGGATATTTTTCACTTTGGGTATTCAGTTTCATGTCGCAGTGCTTGGATGTCATACATCAACATGACGCTTTGAAGGTATATATAAATAGCGGCATGTAGTCATCTCCTCTTAATCTCACTTACATCTCTAGTCACACCCTCGACATTGCCTCTAGGATCCCCATCTCGGTCTCTGCATTACCAACACCTCCATTTGCATCTTTGTTACTGTCACCCGGTAGCACTCCTTACCACATGATTTGTCCCATTCATGGCACCCTTTTGTGCCTTTGACACTCATGTTGTTTTCAAAACCCTTTAGGGATGGGAATCTTGATAGTCTTACATCATGTCATGAATGTTGAGGATACTCCTTCTCCTCATTTGCTATCTTTCCCAATGGACACCTAGATTATCTCTTCAAGGTTATATTTTTCTTTGCCAACGCCATGCGGTATCTTGAACCCTCATTTCATCCTGCGATAAGTTTGCCCCTCTGCCGATTTCCCATCATTTCACCTACCTCATATAGAAACCCACCCATCGGCCCCATATCCACTGATTCTCCGAGAAAATTGTTCCCTACCCGGGCCAACCATATTACATCCGGGCACCCATTTCTGTATTTGCACCTCATCCCATTATTCGTTGTACAAAACACCTTTATTTCCCACGCTTGTTTCGCCTTTTGTCATCACCTTTGGCGACCTTCTTCCCTTTTTGGCAAAGGCAACCCATGTTTCCCTTGGTTTGAGACTTATCATCTACCCTTGACGACATCGTCCATATACCAGTATCCCATAGGCCACTTACCTATGCCCTCTGAGTTTGTTCACCTTTTCCCGCCTCTGGCACAAATTATCATCGGTCTTGTTGTCCCTTTGACACTCGACCTTGTCACATTGTTGCGTACATTGTTTGTCTCATGCATTCTCTAGCCAAGGGAAGTCTTAAGTCTTCCTCCATCTTGACTTTGTCCATGTGTCCTCAATTCTTAACCTCACCTAGTAAATTTCACGAAGCCATTTTCTTATAGATTAGCGTCCCTTTTGTCGACATCAACAGTTTTCTAGAAGCTGATGATATCTTGACTCTCATTACCTTTCAATGAGAGTTCTCGGGGATGGCACGGGGAGAACCACAATTTCTCCCTACTACCGTTGACCCCGCGATGGAAGCAACACTTTCTCGTATTGCGGTGGGTATTGCTTTGTGACTATTTTTGGTATTTCTAATGTTTTCACGAATGACCTATGAACTTGGATTGGCTATCAATGCGTACAAAATTCGTGATACTTCTTATAGATGTCATTGCCTACTATTCAAAGCATGTTCATCTATAGAATTGTCTTATGCCTTTACCACAACTGCCCCACGAGGCGTTTTAGTTGTCACCTCTAATACCTCATTCCTTTTGGTTATGACTTCAAACATGGGGCACGCCCACCTCGTTTGTACACAATTGTTTATTTTACGCACCTTATGGAAGGTTGGGTTCTACAACTTCCCTTCTCCCTCCAACAGGAAACTCTTGACACTCTCACTATAAGCTCTCTTACAACGACACTCTTAGTAGAATAAACATTGATGGATTTTGGCTATCGTATGCTCCTAACCTCATCCATCCGGGGGGCATCGGTATCAACTGAAATTTAGGTAGCAAATGGTTACAAGAATTCCGTATCGTCAAGCCAGGTTATGAGGTCACCCATGGATAAAAATTACCACAAAAGCATTTCCAAAGGGTCAAAACATACAAATAGTGACAAAATTAAAGAGCGCTATGAAGACAAAGGGCCTGACATACATCGTAGTAGAAGCGCCAAAAGAATCGGCGCACATCATGCGATCTGTGAATGTTATGCATAAAAATCCGTGCACGGCGAAGCGATGTATTTATGAGTGTAGGCCTCCACCCATACGGTTCATCTTCCAGTTGATTTGACACTCAAATCTAGACTAAATTTGACTGGATGGCTGGTCAAACACCTAGAAATTCCCTAATTAGCCTCTTTACACACCACAAACTAGTTGGACAATACCTCAAAGAAATGTTATAAAAAGGCCATGGATGACTGCATAACTGTTTGACGATGCTGAATTCTTGTAACCATTTGCGGACGAAATTTCGAGTGATAACAGATGCCCCTGATGGATGAGGTTAGGAGCATACGTATAAGCGAAATCAACCAATGTTTATTCTACTAAGAGTCGTTGTAAGAGAGCGATAGTGGGAGTGTCAAAAGTTACCTGTTGGAGGGAGAAGGAAACCTATAGAACCCAACCTTCCAAAAGGTGTGCATCAACAGTGCCTTGAGGTGGAGCGCTGCCCATGCTTGTGTCATGTAAACTCCAAAAAGATGAGGTGATGTAGACAACTAAAACGCCCTCAGGGGAGATTGTGATAAAGGCAGAAGACAATTCTATGGGGTGAACAGCTCACTTTGAATGGTAGGCAGTGACGTCTGTAAGAAGTATCAGATTTTTTAGGCATTGATAGCCCAACCAGTTCAGAGGTCTTCAGAAAATATTAGAAATAACAAAAATAGTCACAAAGTATTACCCACCATTAACATGAGAAAGTGTTGAAGTCAGATGTTGTGGGGAGTCCATGTTCAATGAGGGAAAAGTGTGGTTCTCCCTGTGGCCATCCGAATCTCATTGGGAAAGATGAAAAGTCAAGATACTTTTTCCCTTCTAGAAAACTGTGTTGATGTCGACAAAGGGGACATGACTCCCCATAGCAAAGGTGTTGATGTCGACAAAAGGGGGACGCGACTCCCATAAGCAAAGGGCTTCGTGAAATTTACTAGGTGAGGTTAAGAATTGGAGGAAGTACATGGACAAAGTCAAGATGGAGGAAGACTCAAGACTACCCTTGGTTGCGGTATATGTGAGATAAGAAGTGACTGCAACCGTTCAATGAGGTCGAGTGTCAAGGGGACAACAAGACAGGGGATAAGTTGTGCCAGAGGCGGGACAAAGTGAACAAACTCAGAGGGCATAGGTAAGTGGCCTGTGGGATACTCGGAGTATATGGACGATGTCGTCAAGGGTAGATGATAAGCAGTGCCCCAACCAAGGGAAACATGGGTTGCCTTTGCCAAAAAGGGAAGAAGGTCGCCAAAGGTGATGACAAAAAGGTATGGAAATGCGGGAAATAAAGGTGTTTGTACAATAAATAAAGAATAATGTGGGATGAGTGTACAAATACAGAAATGGGTGCCCCGATGTAATATGGTTGGCCTAGGTAGGGCACACTTTTCTTGGAGAACTGGTGGAGGGTGGGAGCCCGATGGGTGGGTTTCTATATGAGGTAGGTGAAATGATGGGAAATTTGCAGAGGGGCAAACTGATTGTGGATGAAATGGAGGGTTCATGATACTGCGGCAGTGCAGTAAAAAATAGAACCTTGAAGAGATAATCTGGGAGTTCGGTGGGAAATATAGCAAAATGAGGAGAAGGAGTATCTGGTTGATTCGTGACATGATGTAAGACTATCAAGATTCCCATCCCTAAAGGGTTTGAAAAACAACATGAGTGTCAAAGGCGCAAAAGGGTGCTATGAATGGGACAACTCATGTGGGTAAGGGTGCTACCGGGTGACAATACCAAAGATGCAAATGGAGGTGTTGGTACTGTAGAGCCGGAGATGGGGATCCTAGAGGCAAATGTCAGAGGGTGTGACTAGAGATGTAAGTGAGATTCAGAGGGAATTACTACATGCCAGTGCTGAGTATATACCTAAAGGGGTTGCGTTGATGTATGATGACCAAGTACCTGCACACATGAAAACCAAATACCCGACGTGAAAAATATCTGAAGAGAATCGAACATACGAGCATTTATTTGATAATTTTGAATATGAGCATGCGTACCTGGTCAGGGTATGAAAAAATGGCACCCCAGGGGGTCAGGATGAAAAGTGGCATGGGGACTGTCTTGATGTAGATGACAGGATGCTGATCCCGTGGCTGAAGATGGATCAAAGAATGGACACCCGGAGCTCCCGTAATGGTGAGTGGAAGTTTGGTGAAAATGCCTATATATAGCTGTAGGGCCCACATTTCCACCTCATTTGTACTTGCTTCCAGAGTGACTAGATGAGAGGTATTCGGAGGAGATTTGGAGATTCCAGGAGAACGAGATAGCCGATTGAGGACCAATGAGCTTCAGGTTAGTAGTTTGATTGTCCTGCATAGAATTAGGTTTTCCATTTTTGGGCAGGGGTTATATGGAGGGCCATACAGGGGTTTTTAGGGATGTGGGAGCATAAGTGTGTGGGTGATCCAGAAATATGCGCACACAAGTGTGTGCCTACCATCTGGATAGCCACACATGGGGGCACCTGTAAGGGGGACTAAGGCGTGCATTATGTGCGCGTCTGTTGGCAACACAACCGCGCATGTGTGTGCGACTGTGTAGTGGACATACATGCTTTGATGCGCACCTGTGTTCGTGACAGGGGCGCATAGAGGTACCCCTGTAGATTGAGCAGGCGCGCACGCATGCGTGCCTATCTGATGGACAAGCGCGCCTGAGTGTGCGCCTGTGGAGTGAACACGTGCACATACGTGCACGCCTGTGGGTTGAACAGGCACGCATACGTGCACGCCTGTGGGTTAAACAGTCGCGCCTTGGGGGCAAGGTTGACGGGTGTAAAACTTATATTTTTAATGTTTTTTAGGATCAATGTGGCTGACTTAGGATTGTTTTATGTGGCTGCAGGAGATCATTTTACATGATGCCAGTTGGTTGGCGAGAGCGAGGTCAGTCCCCGTTGAGATATACCATGGCGATTGAGGAGCCGAGGGTTCATGTTACTTTGGCAGCCTATGGGCTACTGAAGTTCTTTGAGTGCCCGTTGATACGGGTGCAAGAGTATCTCCTGCAGTTCCTTATCCGAATTTGGAGTCCGGACCTGCATTGTTTTATGGTGCGGGGAGAGTATCTTTCCTTCACTACGGTGGAGGATGTATATTTTTTGACTAGGCTCCCTTTTCGGGGAATGCCCCTACCGACGGAGCCGGTGTTACCTGCTGATGTGGCATTAGTGACAGTGGGCCAGAGATATTGTTCCAGGGTGAACTTTATGTCAGCCTCTGTCGTCAGCATCGGGGCGATGGATGCTCTAGCACATCGCTGTATAACAACGATGATTGTGAGGGTGTACGGGTCCCTTGCGACTCAACAGATCATTCGTGGTCACCTGAGTATTATGGAGAGTGTATTGGCCGGTGAGAAATTTTACTGGGGGATTACACTGCATACCAGGATGGTAGGGCAGCTAGACCAATGTCGGTCCACTGATACATGAGAGTTTGCCTTTGGGTTCATCCTAGTGGCTTGGTTTTTGGAGAGGGTGCCTATGTTGCGCCCTAGGATTTTATTGGGCGCTCCTAGAATGTGAGAGCCGCGACTAAGGCGGTGGTCAACTATTTTGCTTCACCACAGTGGTGGCGAGGGCGACCACTTCTTCACGGATGAGGTGGAGCAGGTGTGGCGGGAGATGCCACAGGTGATATTGAAGTTTCCATATGCTGGTGTTGACCTCCGGGGTGATCCGGACATGGTGTTACCTTCGGGGGAGGTTTTTGATCATCGAGGTAAGTTTATGAGTTTGATATGTATTGTTTGTTTTTGAGATAGCATGACATGTGTATTTTGGTATAGATGTTGATACTATATGTTGTTTGTTTGTATGTGCAGATGTGGCACCTCGCAGGCGCGAGGTTGAGTTGCTGAGGGCACTGGCTGACCAGAAGCCGGGGAGACCGCCGTGGGGAGGGCCGCGGGTAGGAGAGAGATGTCGACGTGAGGACATTGAGGTGAGACCATCTGAGCCTGAGAGAGCAGCAAGGAGATGCTAGTTTGATGAAACAGGTGCCGAGCCATCACATGCTCCTCTGGCGGATGCCGGAGCAGATTTTGAGGATATTCGCCGTCGCCTGGAGGCAATGCTACAGGGTGTGCCTGAGGGCACCTGGTCACATATCTAGGATGAGGGCATCCTGGAGTAGTGTGTGGGGGTTCCACCATCGTGGCGGGTTGTGGTACGACGAGTAGTAGTAGCAGGTGCTGCTATGACCGAATGGTTACCTCCCGGTCCGGAGGGACCAGTAGTGGGTGAGGTACCACTTCCTGAGGGAGGGGCAAGAGGTGGTGCTTTAGAGGCACCTTGAGTGGTGCTCTATGTATTTTTGAATTTTTGTATATAGGCTGGTGAGCCCATTTTGTACCGATGTGCTTCACTGGTCTGCAGATACTTGTATTTTTGTATGAAAACATTTGGATGGCACTGTGGAGCGACTTATATATACATGAGTATACATTTTTGAGATCTATGTGATGTTTACATGTGTTGATGATGTCTAATCTATATATGCTATGATAGGTTTTTGATAGGTTTATGTATGTGTAGAGGTATCTTGATGTGATATGTGCCAGTCTAACACAATGTTAGCTAAGTTATCTGTAATTTGATTCAATTGTCTTGGAATATGTGTAAATGTAATGAAATCAAAATGTCGAGATAAAAGTCTAACCTACAGGTATTTGCGAAAGAGGCAAGGATCGCGGACCCAATACACATTGTTGAGCTGGAGAACGACTAGTTGAGAGTCAAGAAAGATGTTAAGGTGACGAATATGATGATGCTGGGCATCGACGAGGAGGCCAATGACAACAGTGTATTCGGCTTGGTTGTTAGTGGCTGAACCCAAAAATATGCCGCTCGAATGGAGCATTTCATGTGAGGGGGTATAGAGGGCCCAAGCCGCCAAAGCGAGATTTTGTGTTCAACGACTGGCGCCATCGGTGTAACTGATGTGGTAGGATGGTGGAGGAAGCATCTGCAAATAGCAAAAATGATAGTTTAGATGTGAGGGATGGAAAAAAGATTAAAAACACTATAAAAGAAATAACCTAAAGTAGAAATGCTATGCTTAGGCATAAAATTTCTTTAAGTATAACCCGTTGACGGGTTCTTTGAGAGAGAGGCCTTCGGGAGAGGCCAAGATGTATGTGCCTTTGGTGAGGCAATGTTGGATAATGTATGGGCCATGCCATAGTGACTCGAATTTTCCATGACCAAATGTATCATGAAGGATATCATAAGCAAGGATGAGGTCACCTTCTGAAAATGAGCGAAGGTTGACATGGCGATCAAAGGTGGCTTTTGACCATTTTTTAGTTTCCTCATTGTTCTGTAAGGAATATTGATGATATTCATCTAGGGACTCTAAGTTCAACAAGCG
>SNQJ01S0001514.1:274222-296870 GCA_010110895.2 Picea sitchensis | reverse complement strand
GTTCAATCCCAGGGAAAATATTCAATTTTGTCCTCGACAACGATGCCATAAATGTTAGCACCAGAAGTCACTCCTGGATTGCGGCAGGAGTAAGCCTGATACCCATCAATTTTTGTATGTCATGAATAAATAAATGGGGGTGTTTGAATGGGTGCATACCCAAGAGAATATCTCTTTAACTCGAAAAACTGGACTGGCGTGCACGAGCATATGAGGTCATAGTTTAACTTCAGACAATGAGTTGTAGTAAAGTTGAGTAGGAAGAAGAATTGAGAAGGGAAAGGTAGAGACTTGCTGAGGACATCAAGTTTCTCAGCATCCCAAGGAAGAACAATTCAAGTATGAGAGATTCTCGAATTTGAATCTCAAAGAAGCTGGAAGGAACTATAACATCACTATAATTAAACATTCATCATAATGCAGTCATAGTAATTCAAGTGAATCATTCAATCATGAACTCTTTTAGCATCAGAAGGAAACAAGTTGGAGTAAGAAAGTTGTCTGTCATTAAACAAGAAGTTTCACATACATATACATAACCAGAGAACCAAAATGTTCATTAAAACTTTACAATACTAGAGATTTTCTCAACCATCGACCTTTACAAAAACATAAAAATTGAGTATATATAATCAGAGAAATTTGTTCCCTTGATAGCAGGAGAGTTGTTGAGCCATTAAATTCCAAGCTAGTGTGTGCAGTCTCTTCTTGACTGACAGGAACATCAGATTGGCATGGCTCTTGCAGGGAGACTTGCACACAGGGGTACCACGGGCTGACTGCACCAGACTTTCCATGCCTTTCATTTATGGATTGAGTTGAGGTTTCAACAACCTGCTCAAAAATCATTAACTGCATTCATTCATGGTGGATGGCTGAGGCTTCATGTACCAGGGACAACCACACGCCATCTATCCAAGGCTCGGAGGGTAGCCTCCTTTTCTTTTGGCTCTGCCCTCAATGTAACCCAGGGCCATGACCTTGCACCTGTTTTCAAACGCACTTCAACATTTTTCCTTTCGGGGATTCCCGCATGTTGTGTCCAGGATCCCTGATACCCGGTGTCACGAAATCACCCTATCCAAACTAACGACTCGATCTTTCCTTGGAATCAATGGCCAATATTATCTCCTTAACCAGCTCTTAGCCATCTGTGGACTGAACATGCGCTTATCTTTCTTCTGGACCTACTTTCCATGAGACTATGGGTTGTGACCATGCCCTGAAACCAAAGGTTCTCCATGAATATTGCATATCAACGATGGGAAGGAGTGAACTCCTCACCCTCGAGAATCCCGATTGTCGAAATCACGACGGGGCTACATTGTATTGGTGCCTCCCTTACCCCTCTTCCATATGATCACCAGCTAGAACCATGGTCCCATCCCTGATGCTTTCACATTTCACATTTCGGGGTTTCGGGCTATGGGTGTATGCGTTGATGAGAACCCCTAAACGTCGATTCCCAAAAATTTCAATATGCCACCACCTATCCCCATGAGATCAGATGACTCCCTGTAATCCCGAGTTTTGGGACTTCAGTACTTTGGGCTTCATGAGTTCTGATGAATTTGCTCCTTTTTCTCTCCCGACTCGCGAAATCACAACTGTGCATGACATTATTCCTTGTGAAACTCCGTTTACCGCAATTACCCATCGACCGCCAATCTACTCGATTGATTGATCTTCGTCGTTGAATACTGGAGTCTCCCACCTACTTGCATTTTTAACCCAAAATGGTCTTTTTGCGTGCTACACATTGCGCTCATGGATGAAACCTTGGACAAAATGCATTTGATGGGTTTTTTAAGCCCCATTTCTTCACATTTTCGCCACAGGATCGAATCTAGTGAGAAAACACCCCCCTTACAAGAATTGGTGTTAACAGATGGGAAATGAGTATTTCTATTAATAATTGATCAACATATGTGTCAACATTACAGACTTCCATGTCGGCATGGTTCAAAACCAAGAAACCAATTTCCTTCCAACTGGGCCTCCACCACTTCAATCCTCCACCAAAGGCAAGCTCAAAGGAGAGAGAAAATGAGGTTCTCTCAACAATAGGGAAAGAGCTTGGGGGATGAACACTATGTTCAGACTTGAGGGACAAAGGGATGTAGACTCAATATGAAGTAATTTCTCCAGATTAACTTTGCTCTCAAAGTTGAATGCTTTCTCCTCTTTTCCATAACGCGAAATTGTGCTCTTATAGCCTTCAAAATGCAACTTAAGGGCAGAGTCAGAACGTTTCCAATATATGGAAGACCAAGGATCAGAGATCTCTTGTCGTGACATGGAAACCCAACTCCATTTTTGTATTTTCTGGCACAAATCCCGATGTACATGGGTTATAGTGGAACAACCTGCGTATACACTTCATGTATAGCTGATAGGGCATGTATATGTGGAAAAATGTATATTTTTAGCTCTTGATTCATCAAAAAGGGATGATAAGTCTATACAGGGAAATGGAAAAAGGCTCTATGTGCAAGATAGCAATGGTGAGGCAAATCTTTCTCTAACAAAGTCACTACAAACTTCTCTTCTAGTCTCAGAACAATATCCCATACATCATTCTTCAATATGGACTGATATTATTCTGTCATGGCATCTTTCCATACCTACTCACCTATTGCTTCTCCATGACAAGAAGGATCAGAATCAATGATGTGGCTCATGGCTGAAAAGTAGCTCAAAAATCTCTTTGGTATATTTCTCTCTCAGGATGTTCCTTGAGGGGATACATGTCCCTCTGCCTCTTGCAAAGTTTGTCGAGCCCAGGGAGGCCTTTTATTCTGTATTGCAATATCTCTAGGAATATCAAATCGAGAAACTTGATCAGCTGGAACAACTAGATCAATTGAAATAATGGTTGTCTCCCTCTAAACTGCTGAAGAGGGAGAAGGTACTGTCTCACTGCCAATCTCCAACTGATATTCTCTGGATCTTTGAAAGGTTATCTCTTCTTCAAAGATAACATCTCTGCTTACCTCAAACTGTCTCTAACTAGGGATGTAGATTGGATATGCCTTCGAAGATTCATTGTATCCCACAAATGTACCCTTTCTCCCTGAAGGGTTTAGCTTGGACCTCTTCTCTTTGGGTACATGAAAGTATAATGGACACCCAAATATCCTTAAGTGTCCAATCTTAGGCTTCACTCTAGTGAAGTCTTATTCGAGAGTTATGTTATTCAAAATCGGGTGAGGACTCATGTTCTGAACATATACTTCTATCATGCATGCTTATTCCCACATAATAATAGGTAGACTCTGATCATGTATCATTGCTTTGGTTGCCTCAATGATGGTTCTGTTCTTCCTCCTTCTCAAATGGTTTTGACTCCCTCTGAGTTAAGTGACTTCGTTTGAAGTCTGAAGGATAAACATATTCCTTTGTTGTTAACTTGCTTGGAACAAGAAAACAAATGAAAGGAAACAAGACAAGAATATCTCCTAGAGGAGAATAATGAGTACATCTCTAGAATCAAAACAATTTAAGGATTGTTGTCATAGCTACAACGCCTACTTGTAATGTAGCAAGATTATAAATGTAGGTTAGAGGCATGATAATTAAAATAATCAAACCTGGAATCTTCACTTCTAGTGTGTTGTTCCTCTGAATGCACTAAGATTCCTCTGAATCCTTGATTGCAGCAAAGGTTCCTTCCTATTGCAAGTACCCTCATGACAATGATACAAATAATATGTACAAGTGCATACCTATGAGTGATGATATGAATTCTCCATTGGCACCTAGATGATCTCTGATCTCTGACATATTCACGAAGAAGATAGAAATGATGTCACCTTTTGTTATCTTGATATTGTGAAGCTGACCCTTCAATGTAAGAGCTTGAGTAGATGATTATCTTCCTTTCCTTGATGTCATCTTCCTTCCTTTCTTCCTTCTCTTCATCAGTAGCTATCTTTGGTAAATCGTTTTGTATTTTCCACAATAGATCTTCTTCTTCAAGAGTGATCCGAAGTCTTGACTTCCAAGAACTAAAGTTGTTTGATCCATCAAGCCTATCTTTGGCCAAGGTTTTGTTCTTCATATTTTCAGATTCTTCACAAACCCTTGCCAACTGAGCTAGAAAACCTAACGGCTAGGATAGGATAGAAAACTTAAGTTTTGTTGGGCTTATGTCTGCCAACAATAATCCTTGAAAGTCAAAATAACATTGGCGAGATGAAAATCTCCTTCAATGAGCTGCAAAATTCCTAAATCTGAAATTTCTGCAGAAAATTGTGAAACCCAAGAAACCCTAGGGCCAAAAATACAAAATGCTTGGAAATGCAATATGAAGCTTGCTGGAGGTGCACTGAAGGAGGTCATACACTCCTATATAGTTGTTATCTCCAATGTCCAATTTTAAGGTGCTGAAACACCTAAGAAGAGAGGGCCGCACAAATTTTCTGGAAACCCTAGGAGGGTGGTACGGTTTTGCAAAAGTGAGAGGATGGCTTGCTTGAAGCTTGTGCAATGGGTTGTTCAAGACCTATGCTCTGAAACCATTTTGAATTTTCACTATTCTAGGCTCGAGCATGAGGTTTATTCCATTTTTATCATTTACTTGAACTATAGACAAATGAAACTATGACATTAATAATTGTTGGAATAACCAAGATCACAAGAAGAAATACCATGCACAAGAACACAAGAAATATCCTGGGAAACCCTTCTCGACAAGGGAAGAAAACCAAGTAATCCTTTTCTATATTCTCAAGAGAAATACCTGCCACACCATAGACCTAGCACATAAAAGGGTGCTCTCCAAAACCAAGAAGCTAATGCCCAAGAGAGGTGCACACTTCAAACCTAGAAGATGTACTTGCTGAAATTTCCAAATGTCATGCGACTTGTGTTTTTCCTCAATGGGGAAATCACCTTTATTTATACTAGACTGGACACATCAAAAGTGGTGTCTATTAGCACAACAAGGACAACCTCAATAAATCAGAATATAATTAATAATTAAAATATTAATTATCTTTCACTTTATGGTGGGGCCGACCTGTACCCTTTATATCACAATTAGGGTTATAAGTAACTCTTACTCTTAGAAAATATAGCAAGGGATCTCACACACCCATTAGTGCTGAGCCACTAGGGGAACATCCAACTATGATCAACCACAAGGATGTCCTATTCAAAAAATATCTATCTCACTGAGGCTCACAGGAGAATCATTTGGAAGCAAGGGATCTCACACACCCACTAGTTCTCAACCACTAGGGGCACGTCCACCTGTGCTCAGCAATAGGGATGTCCTACTCAAAAGATCTCTATCTCACTGAGTCTCACAGGAGAACCATATGGAGTACCACATTGTCTCAACTCTCTACACAAATGATAACGATACACCCATCACATGGACACCTTCACCCCTCGCAGGGGTACACATCGTTTCATCTCAAACGACACACCCATCTCATGGGAATCCTCACCCACACAGGGGCACACCCATCGACACACCCATCTCATGGGAATTCTCACCCCACATAGGGGAACACACATCAATACACCCATATCATGGGCATCCTCACCCCATACAAGGGGCACACAACGTTCCATCTCACTCTAAGAGAGGAATGACACACCCATCTCATGGGCAAAACCATCTCATGGGCTCTCTCACAGGCCGACTCACTCAGTCTGTTTCCTAGAGGATGTCTCATGAATCTGTAATCATCAACATTGGGGTAGTCAAATACCACCAAGCGATATCATATTCACGATGACACAAACACAAAATTAATCACTTCCAGAGATGTAGTCTTTGTTGAATCCTCCAAGAAAGATGAAACTATTGAGAGGAAACTTGATCACCTAGACATATTCACTTGTGTAAAGACATATCATGAATTTGATGATGAGATTACACATCTTGAAGGGGGGATCCCTATCTTGGGTCAATCTCTAGAATCTCCTTTTCAAGCACCATATTTCGCACATGAACAAGTTACTGCCACTTCATCAGAACCTGAATTTCATTTAGATGTTGTGATTGAGAGGATTGAAAAAATGAGGCTTGATGAGAACTCAACACCATCGCAATCAACTGAGAAAATTTGACCATCTTAGAAACACCCACCAAAATGGATGACAAAAACACTTGAAAGTTTTCATCTCGATGAGGCAGAAAGACATGAACCATAATTTCCTCAAGACAAGATGGAGGAAATGAAGATAATTCAAACTCAGGTGATGTATATGAAATTTATGTTTCATATAATTATGAGTTGAGTTTATCTACTAACTTTGAATCAAATTCCTTTGAAGAATCCACTTCCCATTATGAATGGAAAGAAGCCATGCAGAAGGAATATGATGATTTCATAAAGAATGGGACATGGAAGTTGGTGGATCCTCCATTTGGAACCAAACAAATCAACTGCAAGTGGGTATTCAAGAAAAAATACAAATCAAATGGCTCATTTGACAAGCACAAAGTAAGGCTCGTGGAAAAAAGATTTTCATAAAATAAAGGTGTTGATTATGAGGATACTTTTCCCCCCATAACAAAATGGGCTACCATCCGTACTCTATTTTCCATGGAAACACATAATGGATGGACAATTAATCAAATGGATGTGATGACTTCTTTCTTGAATGGAGACTTGAAAGAGAATGTTTTCATGTCTTATACAAAAGGATTTATTTGGGAATGGACAAGAACATAAGGTATGCAATCTCATCAAATCCTTATATGGATTGAAACATGCACCACCAACATGGTATGCAAAGTTAATTGAGCATATTATGAAATTTAATTTCAAGCATTTCAATCTTGATGATGCAACTTTGGTTGTCAATAAAGTTGGAAAAACTGTTGTATATCTTGTAGTATATGTAGGTGATCTATTGATAAAAGGGAACAATGAAAGCTACATTGCATCAATAAAGAAAGAGTTGAAGAAATTCTTCATGATGACATATTTGGGACATCTTTATTACTATTTGGGAATTGAGGTGATTCAAAATCCAAAGTACGTATTCATCTCCCAGAAGTACATTGGAGAACTATTGAACAAGTTTGGCATGGTTGAGTGTAATCCTGTTTCCACTTCAATGGAACTGAATTTGAAGATGACATTAAAGGAAGGGAATAAATTTGAGCATGCAACCAAGTACAAGCAACTTGTGGGAATTATTATCTATCTTACTACCACTAGACCAAACATTTCATTTTTTGTTGGGATTCTTTCCAGGTTCATGCAAAAGCCTTGTGAAGGACATTGGTTTGCTGCAAAAATAGTTCTAAAATATTTGAAGGGAACACATGATTTTGGACTCAGGTACTCTAAGGTGGATGAATTCAACTTGATTAGAGATTATGATTCAAACTTTTTGGGGATAAGGAAAATGGAGTATCAACTTCAGGCTATCTCATGAGTCTTGGATCAACAACTATCTCCTAGAGATCATGAAACAGTCGGTTCCAACAGATTCCAAAATAGAGGCATAATATGTGGCAACTGTAGAAGCAATGAAAGAGATTGTGTCGCTTAGGAAAATACTTGAATATTTGCAGGAAAAACAAGTGAATTCTACACCTCTTCTAGTTGACAATAATTATGCAATCAAGTTGGCCAAGAATCCAAAATTCCATGATCGAACTAAGCATATCAACACAAATTATCACCTAATTCAATATCATGTAGAGGCCAAGACTATTCACTTGATACATTGTTCCAAAAATGAATAGATTGCGAACATCTTCACCAAAGCGCTTGGGAGAGAAAAAATTGAAAACTCCAAAATGATGCTTGGCCTCACAAAAACCCCTTTGGATTAAGGGGGGGAATGTTGGGCACACAATACTTGGGATTGCGTTATTTTAAAACTAGTGTAAATATGAAGAGTCATAGGTGATAGGAAGAGTCACCTGTTAGGGAAGACCAATATTCATTTTAGTTTGTATTTTATGCGCCTCTCATGTTAATATAAATAACAACCATGGAGTTATGCTTTATGGCATACATGGCCTGACAATTGTAACTAATGTATCTCACAAACCAATTTGTTTTTGAAATAAAAAGGCCACTCATAAGCTACCATAGATTTGGGTGGGGGGGGCATTTTTACTAAGAAGAAGTCTATGAAGCTTTTCTCTAGGCCCTTAATTTATCATCCCCAAATTTGCTCACTATATTGGGAAAATGTTCTCTTGAAGGAATAAGAGTTTTGACACAAACGTTGAGACATAGAGGACTAGATCATTATTGTCTCAAATGATCTCAGGAATGGATCAACTATGGTGATATATATTGAAACCAAATAGGGTGAACAATATAGTTTCAAAGAGGACGAGGTGTAAATAGTGCTGGTCTAATCCAAAACCTACTAGAATATATGCAAAGAGGATAATCCCGAATGGGGTGTGCAAATTTCTATGGATGTGAACTAGTTTATTGAAGAATTCAATGCGTAACAACACTAGACCGAAAGAAAGGGGAAATTTAAAGAATCCTCTTAGGAAACGAGGAACATTAACCCCACCTAACTCCTCAAAGACATGGTCTTATATGTAGAAAATGAATTTGTAGAGATAAGGGCTAGGGCACGTTGCTAAACGCAAAGCTTGAAAACATGGAAAATAAGAACATGTTACTACTAAGGTAAGCTTAAAGGGTAAAATGAAAAAAAATTTGGAAGGACAAAGAGGACATAGAAGAAAAGATAAAGGTTGAAACAACAACAATATTGGGTTTGCATTAAATACATTATTGAGGAAGAGAAAATACAGGTCTAGCAACTTCATTCTGAAACACTCAAAGCTTAGTTGAAGGATGCCTTGAATAAAATGAAACAAAAGTGCATCAAGCGGTTGACCAAAAAGGAGTAGGCAAAAATAGATCACTGATGATAGATGGTCAAGAAATATGACATTAGTGTGAAAACCGAGAACATGACATAGAAACTTATGAAGCATAAGGGAAAACATGTGAAGGCCTTAGTAGAGAAGAGTAGTAGACAAAGAATTGAATTGAATCTCGCACACATGAAACACATAAAAAAGGTGACCATAGGGACATCAAACATAGATTGAAGTATAATTCCAAGTAGGATAAAAAGGTACAAAAATAATAGGGTGACAATTTTTACAAACAATGCACATCATTGATAAACCTGAAATCAAGATTGGGGCTAGGCTAGCTAAAATTGAATGCAATCAATGAAACCGTATTGATTTTTTTATGCAAGGGATGTTAGACTCTGATTTTTTTGTAAGAAAACGTAGGGAGTCATGGAGAAATAGGAAGCAATAGGAACAAACCCACAAGCATAAGACAATTGTTGAAGAAATTATCATACTGAAAGGAAAGCATCTAGGACTAGCAATTGATCGAGGGTTGACACTACCTTTGATCCTACAGAAGGAACAATATAAATTACAATGTCCATTTTGACCATCTTGGACAAGCTACATATCTCACAAGGGACAAGGACTATAGAGTGACTACAACAAAGGTTAATTCCTTAGTGAATAAACTTGAGCGAATTTGGAGGCATCTCGCCAACATTTTGACAACAAATGTTGGGTGTTATAGGTTGAGGGATGGAAAAAATATGAAGAGATAAGGGAGTTGGAATAAGTGGTCGGATATACCTTTAATTAGATTGCGAGAATTTATTGATGATGTGGATTAAGTAAGGAATATCCACATAGGAATAAATATGACAAATAATTGAACATGTGGTGATGGGTGAAGGACAAGACGATGCAATAATAGCATTTATGAATCAATCCATAATTAATTTTTATTCTAGCTGGTCAACACAAGCTGAAAAAATCCATTAAATGGTGATAGATGTGTGGACATGGGATGTGAAGAGGAGGAATTTCATAGAGGAAATTACAACAGGTCACCAGAAGTTGCAAGGTTGTATGTTTTAGGTGTTGGAGCTCCATAGAAAGATGCAAGAATTCGATCATGGCAAATAGCCCACAAACAATATCGAGGTCGATCAATGTCTTTGACAAGGTACAATCAATAAATTAAACATTTTGGGGAAATTTGAATCATAATAGGGCTTGTATGGTAAACATTTTATAGGAGGTTTATTCCATGTGTGCACAAATGGGAGTTACTCTCTTCATTGACAAAGAATCCAATGACAAGTTATAGGGTAAATAACCCTTAAATCAAGTGGTTGACAAGGTAGAACAATAATTTTGCACAGGGTTGTAGGAAAGCTCAATATTCGATGGAGGATGAGCTTATAATTACATCTATACTTGGGTTAAAATATGTGTTTACCAGTAAATGTTATGACAAGTTGTACGAAGGGAATGATTACCTAGCAACACTAGAGGAAAATCATTGCAATTTGATAAAGGAAAACTGACAATGGATGAGCTCAAGATATCAGTTATGGGCATTGTTAGTCGAAGCAAAGTGCTTGGAGCCATAGTTGAAAATGAGAGAAAGCACAAATATTCCTTGATGCCAACAAGTCTCAATTTATCAAACAAGCCCAATTGGGGTTAAAAAATCCAATGTGGCTAGGAGGCTACCAAGTGTTCCAAGTTTAGATATGTGTTGGGTGTAAACACATCATAGTTTTTGTATAAAAAATCCATATCTATTGGGATATGCAATGCAATAAAGTGTAGTAGAATCAAGATTGGGTATATCAAACACCCATACTAAAGGGGTGCTTAATCAAACTTGATCTTGTCAAGCAACCCCCTACCATAAATAAATATAGCCTCGACTGGTATGGTTCATTGGTCTTTTATTATGATTTATGATTTGATGTAGTGATTGGCCTAAGCGATTATTTTGTAAGTCATTGTGAATAAGATTCAAGCTCTACGTTTGTTAGTGAGTTTTCCTCCCTTTCTTCGGGTTGTTTCCCACTATATATACTATGTGACTATTCATTGAGGATGTTTTGGATTATGGTTTAATGGTGTAAATGGTATGGAAGTTTATTTACGATTGTATGTTTACGATTGTAGTTTCTTATTCCTTTTACACTCTATACATACTCTATACATCTTCGAGTGTTTTAATATGAATTGAGTTGTGCACATGTTTGTTTAAGTAACCCAACTCACTTGGTTGGTAGAGTATGTGGCGAGTTTACTTTATATTCAACATATGGATCAATAATCCAATCTAATCACTCCATTTTCAACACTCACAAAGAGTTGCACTCTTTACATTTATAGACTTGATTTGATTACTCAAAAAACTATTTGGCTTAGTCAAATTTGATATAACATGGAGTGTGTTGAGGATGCTAGAAAATTTCTTTTGATTAATGCGTTTTTCTAGATGATCAAGTTTCATTTAGTTTGCTTCCTCAAGGTGTTGTGACCCCACAACAAACTATTACAACTATTGCAATTCTTCAATAATCATTTATGAGAAATTAGCCTTTAACTTCTCAATATTTCCAATTCTTCAAATAATCATTTATGAGAAATTAGCCTTTAACTTCTCAATATTTCCAAGAGGTTATTGATACTTCTATGGCATATATGGTTGTGTGAGACCTAGTTATAATAGATTCTTCATATTTTATATATCTATTCTTACATGATACCTATTTGGGGTAATGATCTATTTTACCTATAAAAATATTTTTATATAGGAAAAGGTTATTTCTCAATGTTTATTTTTAACAATTTTGTAGCTTATTTTATGAATAAGACATTTTTGGATTAGTTCTTTGAAATTACTTAGAGTTATAAAACTATTTTCAACCTATTTGTGGAAATGATCTATTTTACCCTATAAAATGTTTTTTTATATAGGAAAATGTTATTTCTTGATATTTTTATTTTTACAATTTTGTAGCTTATTTTATGAATAAGACATTTTTGGATTAATTCTCTGAAAGTACTTCAAGTTATAAACTGTTTTTTATATAGGAAAATGTTATTTCTCAATATTTTTATTTTTACAATTTTGTAGCTTATTTTATGAATAAGACATCTTTGGATTAGTTCTTTGAAAGTACTTCAAGTTATAAAACTATTTTCAAGTATGAAGGGGTACTTAATTCTATCTAAACAACTTCATCAACACCTAATCAAATTAACATAAAGTAACTACACTAAGATAAATGAATACATGTTTATATGGGTTTTGAACAATGGTCTTTCCTATTTCAAACCAACAATTAACCACTAGATAACAATCCACTTGACAATGATGTTATCAACTATATATTCAAGTTTAATTCAGATCACAATCCACTTGAAAATGATGTTATCAATTATCTCTTTAGGGTTAATTTAGAATTGATGTAGGCATATCTTAGAATTCATGGACATTGTTTGCTTTTTCTGGATTCTTACTTCAGATTGCTTAGATATTGTCTCTAGTAATAAAGGCATGACAATGACAATAACAATAATTGTTAATGAGGCACCTAATAGTTTTCCTTGGAGCATTGAAGTCTTAATTAGGCATTGTGAAACTCATTGTGTGGCTGCTAAAATCATTGTGTTGTATTGTCTTGTAGTGATATAATAATGTTTGACTTGTAGTCCTTAATTCACAGTTGGGGGGTTTCTAAAGTCTTCATTAGTTGTTTTGTTTGTTGTTGGGATTCCATGGGTGGAGCATGATGTCATGGATACTGTACTCAACCTCCCACCAAGCCTATAAATGTAATCTTTGAGTCTTCTGAAATATATCTCACATATTCATTTTTTTTTAATTTCAAGGAGTGAAGTGATTTTTTAGCATTTTTTGATTTAGTGAAACATAAGTCATAGGTTTGAGAGTCTGTTTTTCTTTTTCTATTTACATTTTTTTCCATAGTCCATGTTTCCAAATTAATGTATCTATATTTGTTGTTTTTAATTGAATCTTTAAATTTGTAGGTATATAGTGTTTTATGTACTTACTCTTTCTAAGTATAGAGTCTAAGTTACCATGGTCTCAAATTTGTGCTTATGAGATATTCTAGAATTGACTGTATGGATAGATTAACTTTCTATGAGAGGGGATTATCAGAGGCTTTCGGTAAGGGTGATGCTTGAGCTTCAATGATTGAATAGGATCTACGTTAGAGGTTAGCATATGGGTTTGTGATAGGTTGTTGGTGAGACGACAAAGATATTCTAGTGATCAGAAGGTTTATTTTGACCTACTAAAGGTGGATGATATGTTTCAGTGGGTGTAATTCCCAAGGGTATTCAGTGATTGAAAATATCCAAACATGTGAGAGGTTGTAGAGTGTGATTCCCTAAGTTCTCTAATGATTTGAGTGTTGTATGTGAATTCATTTTTTGGATAATTTGTTTGGTTTTTGTTTGTTCTAGGAGCTATATGTATGACCAATCTCAGTCTTAGAGATTGTTACTCTCTAGAGGGCACTTCCAACTTCACACCATGGAAGTGCACACTATAGATGCTATTGGATGTGGTTGAGCTTTGGAGTTATGTGGATATGAATGTTAGAACTCCTACAAATTTTGCATTGTTGGAGTTGCATAATAAAATGTAATCCAAAATAAAGTGAATTGAAATCAGTGAAGGACAACTTGATCCCTCACATCATCAGGAAGATAACTAAGGATATGTATGTTGATTTTTATACATGAGATGATATAATATAGATATATTATTACAATGATGAGTGTTCCATATATAGAGAACATATGGTGACCATCCATGAAGGGATGTGTCCCTTGGATAATAAATAAATATTTATTATTATTACTACTTATTATATATATTATTTAATAATCAATAATTATATTATTAATTATTAATCTAGGAGAATGTCTTCCCAATGTTTTCCAAACATCAACACTACCTCTCAATAAGGGAGACATTTGCATCATGCCAATTTTGTCTCTGAAGTATAAAAACTTCTCCCTAGACTCATGACACTTATCTATCGATCCTTGGAGATGTCTCTCTCCCACCTGAATCGAGGGGAAACTCCCCCTGTGGATCTCCCTCTGAGTCAACTGACTCTCTTTGAGATCAGGCTCACTCTAGGTCCACATGTGATGGAATCTAACATATCTGAGTCTTTTTCATTCCTTTTCAAATCACCATGACTAGGAAAAATACCACACCATGGTCGTTCATCATAGGTACACCCTTATGAGTGAATATMAACYCGATGCTAACTGACATGTGGAAAGCACCTCAAGCACCATGAGTCCATATTATTCCTTGTCATGATCAAGGAAGGACTACGCCTGAGCCCATTTACCACAAGTACACCTTTGTGATAAATGTATCCTATCTCCCTTGGTCTATAGYCTAATCTAGGAGAAGGTCCACTTGATGATTACTCTAGACATTCACTATAGGTACACCCCTATCGGTGAAGGTCTTCCCAATGTTTCCACACATTGGAGGAACACTAACACATTGAGTCTTCTTTTCTTTGAAGAATATGCTTGGGCCATTCACCACTGGTCAAAATACCATGACCAATCCTAGGAGAATATCTTCTCGATGTTGAAACATCAACTCTCCCTCTTAGCTAGGGAGGTATCTTTCCATGATGTCTTCACCTAGTATTCAAATGACTACTCTATAATCAACTAGTAATACACAACTACTACCATGCCATTGATAGCTTGAATTATCTTTCACCATCTCTACAATCAAGCAACAGATAACTACTCCAAGTGATCTGGTAGTATCCATGATAATAAACTAGTAGCATACAACTACTACAATTCCATCCAATATAACATGACTGTGTTGATCCATAGTAGTACACAAATACTGTCCACTGCTAATAGAACAAAAATATTGTCTAGTGACACATAGTCAGTGCCAGTGGTACACAACCACTGTAGTAGCACACAACTACTATCCAAAGACACACAACTCTGCGAGTGGTACACAACCACCATAGTAGAAAAAGGTCTTTCACACATGGCACTCCCATGTGGATTTCTAGAGGCTACTCCCTCTAGAAACACTAGGGTCAATTCCCCATAGTGAGAGATGTTAAGGTCATCTCCCTTGACGTGTCCTCATGTGTTTCCACAAGGAACGTGTCCTCATGTTCTCTCCATAAGGGATGTTGGGATATAAGCCCAAACCCACTTCTAGAGGATACTACCTCTAGAAACACTAGGGTCAACTCCCCATAGCATGTGATGTCAAGGTCAAATCCCTTGATGTGTCCTCATGTTCTCTTCACAAGGGATGTGTCCTCATGTGCTCTCCATAAGGGACGTTGGGCTATAAGCCCAAACCCACTTATCCCTCTCAGAGAAGTTTCCTCATAGATAAACTCAACTCAGTCACATATTACAATCTAGAGAATGTCTCAGGAAGCTACAAACATCAACACTCCCTCTCAGTGAAGGAGGAATTATCTACCATGCCAAGTCTGTCATGGAAGTACTCGAACTTCGTCCTAGTAAGGGGTTTGGTAAGAAAATTAACAACCTACTCATCTGTAGGAAGGTACTACACCAATACTTCCTTCCTCTACACCAAGTCTCGGATGTAATGGTACTTGATCTCAATGTGTTTTGATTTGTCATGAAACAATGGATTCACTGAGAGATTCACACAAGTTTGGTTATCACAATGAATAATGGTGGAATCCAACACATGTTCAAATAAATCTGCAAGGAGCTTGAGAATCCACATTGCTTCGTGGACTACCACACTCAATGCAATGTACTCTACTTCTGGGGTACTCAAAACCATAGAAGTATGTTTCCTTCTACACCAGGAAACCATGGCAGATCCCAAAGTGAAGCAACAACCAGAGGTTCTCTTCTTGTCCACTGTGCTCCTTTTCCAATCCGAGTCAGTATATCCCTACAATCTCATGTCAATACTAGAAGTAAATCTTAGACCATGTCCAATTGTGCCTTGCAGGTATCTCAACACATGCTTCACAACAATCCAGTGTGTATGTATCGACTGACTCATAAACTGGCTAAATGCACTCACTGCATAGACAATATATGGTCTGGTGTTAACTAGATACATCAATGATCCAATCAGTTGCTTGTATAGGGTCGTATCAATCTCGTCAGAATCAAAATAAGACACACTTATTTTCTTCAGATTCATCACCATTGGTGCAGCCATGGGATTACAATTCAACATCCCAAACTTCTTCAATATCTCAACTTTTTATTTCCCATAACTCGGGAAGATCTCCTTAGTTCTCTACCACACCTATAGTCCCAAGAAGTAGTGCATCATACCAAGGTCCTTCATCTCAAACTCAGAGTCTAATGCATACTTGAATTCAGTAATAAGGCTCTTTGTATCGATGAGGAATAAATCATCAATGTAGAGGACCAAAATAAAAGACTCACAATTGACAATCTTGTAGTATAGGTTGGGATCAACAACACCTTTTTTGTATCCCAAACTCATCAAGTGTCGATCAATCCTCGCATACCAAGCTCAAGGTGCCTGGTTGAGTCCACACAGGGCCTTCTTCAACCTGCACACATGCGACTCCTTCTCATGTATCATGAAACCATCTAGCTACTCGATGTATACTTATTATCAATATATTCATTGAGAAATGTTGTCTTCACATCCATATGATGTAGTCTCCAACCCATGGATGTTGCAAGGGAAATAATTGTTTGGATAGAAGTGTATCGAGCAACAGGAGAAAATTTATCCTCATAATCTATTCCCTCCACCTATGAGAATCCTCTAGCAACAAATCTTCTTTTGTGCTTCTCGATGCTTCTGTCAACTGTGTTTTTGATCTTATAGATCCACTTGGAAGTCACTATAGACTTCCTCTCAGGTCTCATAACAATATCCCACACATCATTCTTCATGATGGATTGATACTCCTCCATCATGGCATCTCTCCATACTAGTTGAATATATGCCTCCTCATAACATGAAGGATCATAATCAATGATGTTCCTCATAGATGTGACATAGAACACATATATTTGATGTCCCTTGCTCTCTCGGGAGGTAACATAAGGAGATGCATGTCCTTCTTCCCAGACTGTAGAGTTTGACAAGACCATGCAGGTCTCTTTCGACCTACTGCAATATTTTTGGGAACATCAACTTGAGATACATGATCAATGGGATCAATTGGATCAATAGGCTCAAATGTCTCCCTATGAACTGTTGGAGGGTGAGGGGGAGAATGCACCATATCTTCCTGTATCTCACTATCAATCTCCATGTGACATCCTCTAGATCTCCTAAAGGATACCTCCTCCTCAAAGGTAACATCTCTACTCACCTCAATCTATCTCTGACCATGGATGTAGATCCAATATGACTTCAAACACTCATTATACCCCATAAATGTACCCTTTATGCCTGAAGGGTCTATCTTGGTCATTTTCTCCTTAGGTACACAAATGTATATTGGAAACCCAAATATCCTGAAGTGTCCAACTTCAGGCTTTAGTCATGATCTGTGTCCATACTAGACATCTCGTGGTTCCCTCATGGAACACATGTCTAAGACATATCGAGGTTCCCTCATACAATCAATGTCTTCTCTAGGACACATTGAGGTTCCCTCATGGAGCCAATGTCCCCTAATACATATCGAGGTTTCTAGGTGAAACCAATGTATTGGTTCCTTCATCTGACCATTTGAGGCAAGCCAGTATGAAGTCCACATTCCCTCCTACTAGTCCACGTAGGACCCTCCAGGGAGAATGTCTCATGCTGCCTCAAACATCAACACCTTATGGAGCCATGTTGATGTTGTCGTATGCTGCATGCTTGATCTTGTAGATCCAGTTGAAAATTACCATTGAATTCCCCTCAATTATACAAGCATTGTATACTCCATTGGTGGCTAGCACTCTTGGAAATAACTAATGTTCTCTCAATACCATAATCGTGCCTCCTCATTTACCTCTCTTGAAAATATTTCCACTTTTCAATAGTACAATTTTAGGGCCTTTGTAGTTTCCACTTGGCCATACAGTTTGGGAACATGAATGAACTATATATCCTTCAATAGTAAAATTTGCGCAAATTCATGACAACAGTTTCCATACCGCACTTGGCTATACAAATTGAAATGTTTCTCTGGCGCTAAAATTTGTGTAGCTTCAAAAGTAGTTTCCATGTAGCTCTTCCTACTTTGCACAATGTAGTGGAATCCACGACCATCATTCCAGAGGTGGCGATTTTTTTTTTTTTTAATATAAACACACACACACACACACACACACACACACACACACACACACACACACACATATATTGTTAGAAAAATAGGATCGCAGAGCAATAAAATAAAACAAATGCAGAAATAAAACATAGAAGATACACAATACTATATAAACACAGATATATGTGGTTCATCTAGTGTGGGCTACATTCACCAGAGAAATTCCCAGGTCCTTCCTTTATTATTATCTAAAAAATGACGGGATACAACCTACATCACACTCGCTGTAACTTCCTCTTCTTTCTCTCACAGTTTCCTCTGTCAGAATACAATATTTGCAATGATACATAGCCGCGATACATTTCCCTCATAAAAGAGGGTTTCCTTCTAGGGAAACAAACCCTAACATAACTTCTACCATCAGATATGCGACCTTATAATGAATGGTCTAGATTTACTATGAAATTACAATATACATTTACAAGGAGTTGTTTCCTTCTAGGGATTCGTCCCTGAACCCCCATTGGGGAACGTTGTCCCTTGAACCCCCGTTAGGGGCTTGATTTCCCTCGGACCCCCTAGTCGGGGGGATGGACCCCCCAGACCTCGCAGATGGGGAAACCCCCCTCTGCACTCCCTTTCATGGAAGAGTGTACATTCTTCCAGGGTGTAAAGTCTTCATGGGGTATAAACAAGGATGAAAACAAATACCTCTGAATCAAGAATATAATCAGGCTCCACAACCAACACTTTCCCACTTGGAGACTGATCTAAACAACTCCACCTTTGTTGTATCTGTTGGACTATGAACCTTCTTGGACCTAGAAAATTTATCATCTTCACCTTCATGCTTGAAGACCAACTGAAACTAAGCAGGAACTCAATTTCTCCCTGGTTACTCCCTTAGTTAACATGTCTGCATGATTCTGGCTAGTGTGTATCTTTTCCAACTTCAAATTTCCATCTTCCAAGATGGATCGTATGAAATGGTATCTGAGATGTATAGGCTTAGTCTTTGAATGGAAGGATGAGTTCTTTGCAAGATGAATGAAACTCTCACTGTCACAATAAAACCTACTATTCTCTTGCTTCTTTCCCAATTCCTCCATAAACCTATGTAATCAAATCATCTCTTTACTAGCCTTTGTAGCATCCACATATTCTACCTCTTTTTTTGAAAGTGAAACAACCTTTTGCAGTTTCGAAATTCAACTTACTAATGTTCCACCTATAGTAAAAACATACCCTGTGGTGCTTCTCCAATTATACTGATCTTTATTATTATAATATCGTATAATAATTGATCATAACATGAAGTACATCCAATGTCACATTTTGACAATTTAGATTTGAACAATTTTCGAAGATCACTTATGAATATTCCCCTTCTATGATTGACAGATATAATTCAAGCATAACCCACAAAAAAAATGTATAATCAACTTTTTCGTTCTATAACAAATATTTCTATTTCTTTGATTAAACAAAATTCATCAAAAGATTAGCAACACTTATGTTCAGAGAGCCATGTATAAATTAGAGCGTTTTTCTTCTCCTTTAGGAAGGAAAATAAAAGAGTATTAGCAGTCTCAACAAATGAAAACCCCACATGAAACCAATCAACCTTTTTCACTCTGAAAATATTTACAGTCATTCAAGTAATAAAGATAAATTTCAAAGTTGAGTATATTAAGCTTCTAAGATCATGGTCCCACTCTTAAGATAATACATCTTAGATATAGTATGAATTGGATGACAGGGTATTAAGGTCAACTTAGTGTTATTCTCAAATGGAAAATAGATGGATTTTATTTAACCTTTAGTTCAACCATGCATGCTTCTTCTTAATGATTTAGACAAGTATATTGTTCATACAGACAAATATAGATTAGGAATATCAAAATAAGAACCCATTGCCAACAAGTCTGTTCAGTACTATGATGGGGTAATTTTGACATCTAAGAAATATCCCCCCTAGGAATAATTCCCCATTGCCCATGAGACTATTCAGTACCCTGATGGGTTTTCCTAGTCATACCACATGCTGATACCTGCTACCAACAAACTTGTCCAGTATCCCGATGGGTTAGCCTCTTACACCCATTTTCCATCAAAGGCTCTTGTCCCAAACTTCACCCTTAAGATAAAATTTCATAGGTTGATTTTTCATGGGTGAATGGAGGAGCAACTCTGAAAACCTTTTTACGGGATGGGATGGTATTATGTTAGAATATATTCTATAGGTTGCCCATAAAATATTGTTCGCATGAAAAATAGACTTATGTATTTAGATCAATCCAAAGACATATCATGGTTAAATTTACTTAATGTGTGGTGGATGAGGCCATTATAGAATAACCTAAAGTACCTCTAGTCCCTAAGGTCATCTTCTTCACATAGAATTATAATAGTGTTCCCATGGGTAGAAACATCATGCACTCTCCTGCTACTATTTAATAAAGATTCTCTACTGACCAAATTTGAGATAAGATCAAGTTGTAATAGTTTCCTATGGGTCTCATAATATGGAATTTTAACTTTATGTAATCCCATAGTATAATCAAAGACAGGGCTATGAGTTACTGCTATAATAAATGATCTGAAATTTTGTTATAAAGAAGGGAAAAGCAATATCTAAAAGAACTGGAAATGATTGGTTATGTCAAGAGGTCTTGGGTTTGATAATTGAACTCCTTTATTTTTAGTTTTTCATTATTAATAATTTCCTAAACTATAAATTTCTTCAAGGAAAACAATTCATAAAAATACTAGAGAAAAACTAATAAAGGCCAGAGAACCGTCTTAAAAGAAAAACAAATTTTAAGGAAGTAGTAGAAAAAGAGATTTAGTTCCAAAACTGTTTTAGGTAATAAAGGATAGTTTTAACGAAACAACATAACCAAAAGATATGCAATTACTTCTCTAAATAAGACATGAATATGTTCTCCCAATCCAACCGAAAACATGATACCTGCAAAACTCCAACAAATCATCATAGCCTCATTTATTTAGAAAACTTTGAAAAATATCTATCAGCTAAAAACATATTAAAAATGATGTCCCACCAAACTATATGCAACATTTATTCACCTATTCTCTATCCTACCTATTGATGTGAACTAAATCCCTTGACTCAACAATAGGAACCAAACCTACCATTGAGGCCTAATTAGACTCTGCAGCGTTTAAAATGAAATGGTTCTCTAGATCTTGTGATCATGCCGATTAATTGATGGGATTTGTGTTTCTTTGCGAAGGCTCTTCCTTCAGTTAGGACTATTTTCTTCTATATTTTTCTCTTGGGTGGGGCTGATATGAGAGATGCAAGCCATCATAAACCAACTTGACAATCAACATGATTAAGTTTTCACTACCAGGAAGAGGTTAAGCTTGGGATAACCCGCTGCTGAACATGTAGATAGTTACTCTATACCACAGGCCTAGTACTAATACATTAACCATGTGAGAATCTAATTACTGTCTGAGAAACTAACTATCAGAAAGAAAGAACATATGTAATAAGATAATGGCAAGAAAAATAATTCATCTATCATAACCATGCATTACATCATAACACAATGATTTATCTTCATCATCAAAGAAAAGAACATCAAAACATTGCACCAGATAACTTGACAACATAATTAATTTCTCTTACTCATTACTGCATCATTCATGAAACACCAGATATGAAGTAGTTCTTCTCCAAGTCCAATCACATGCATTTGATGAAAATAGTTTGTCTTTGGTCCAGAAGGACTTCTTAATTCATAGCAGTCTCAAAATAATTCTTAACAACAAAAAAGAAAGAGTTCTTACAAAAACCATCGACCTATGACTAATTGGTCGATGTCCTTATTTATAATCTAAAATTCAACTGAATATAACAACTAAATACAGTTTGAACCAAACAAAAATCACCACATGGCATCATCATCTAACAGTTTCTTTAACAATCCACTCGAGATATTTCTTGAAAAGGGTGGCTTCTTTCATATTCAGACCAATTGATGAACAATTATTCACAAGTTTGGGCCCATGGGAATCTGTGTTGTTCCATTGGGGCCACATATATTCCTTTGATATCCACAACATGCACTCGATACTTTACCAAACTGGAGTTCAACTGCTGTAGCATGGTTCGAGCTCTGATTGGGTGTTCTGCAAATTGTTGCACTTGCCCTGGCCTTACATCAGTTATCTTTGTCCATGCATCAGTCCATAGTGAGTCTTGCTCGACATGTATCTTGAACATGTCGCTTAGGTTGATAAATTCATCGGGGGAGACAAACTCGGTGAGCCCGACATCTCTCATCACTTTATTAATTTTATCCTAGTGCTTCTGGCACTTGGCCCATTGCTCTTGGATTTCTTGGTGTGGGTCCCGGGAAATATTAACTCAGTATTTGGCGGATATATTCATGCGGTCGAGACTACTTTTTCCTACCAGCCAAATGCCATGTTATTCCTTCTCTAGACCCTGCAGGACTGCCTCAATATATTTGAGTTTCTCTACCGATTGCTGCACCCTTTCATGCCATCGCTCCATCTCCTTGCATGT
>SNQJ01S0001514.1:248585-272842 GCA_010110895.2 Picea sitchensis | reverse complement strand
GAAACCGACCGATTTGGAACTGGTATTCTAATTGACTAAGCCCTTCTTGTTTAGCATGCGTCGTGTCTTTGACCATGTAGAAGCCAATATGAAATCCATATGGTATGAAAGCCTGCTTCCTATCTTTTACTAAAGTGGCATTATACCCCTGCAAAATGGTTTGATAGAAAATTTCCCCCAATGCTAGTCGATCAGGAACATACAAAGGTAACAAATGGGGAGCCCGTGTGGTGCCAAAAAACCTAATGTAGGTTTCATGCTCATATAAATACTAGTGACCAACTTTTGAAATAACCTTTTTTGCTTCGTTTGATAGCCTAGGGAACTCTTTCCTAAAGAGAAAGAAGTAAATGAATGCAATAAACTAATCACAGATAACAACATAGGAATTTTTGTACATGTTTTCCCATAATATGCTAAAGTATACATGGACCGTTAGCTCTGAAGAGTGCCAATTCAGGTTCATCCCAAAGAAAGCGTTCCTGGCGCAGATGATGTCCAACAGATACGAGGCCATGTAGAAGGCAGTGGTATCTCCCTCCTTCGACACCTGAGCTTTCCTTATGTAGGTGCTCAACTGTTTGGAGATGATGGCACCCCAATTGAAGCCCATGCCTGAAATGTCGATTGTATAAGCTAGAGGCATCCAATCCTCTGAAAACCGGGAGCAATATTTCTCCCCATGCAAATTGCAGAGAAGAGCCATGAGATATATGTATGGTTCCCTGAGATTGGCTATTGGGTACCAACCAACAGTCCAGTTTGTGAATTTTTTGTCTTTACTCCACCAAGAGGCCATGATTTTGCTGGTATCATGTGACACATAGAAGATTAGAATGAAATCAATGCTCAAATTTAGCTTAGAATCCATGAGCTTGTAGTAAATCTGAACCTCTGATTGCAGGAAGACCTCGACGCATTCACCGTTATCATCATTAATCAAACATTTTTGTGCATAAACGTGGTTAATAAGCCATTTTAGGAGCTCAATGCAAGGAAACAACGAAGAGGAGCTCGACACCATGTGCAGATAAGCCTTACAAATATTTGGGAGGACCTTGTCATCGAGCCTCCTTGTGTCAAGATCGCTGTGTGGGGTATATTCGAGGGGTTCTTCCTTCTTGATTTTCTTGAACAGTTCTTCCCAGCGAGGAAATGTTGTTTTGGCTCCAATGTTTGCCTCTGTGTCCCTAAAGGCTGAAGGTTGGATGAAGGCCTCCTTGGAAGTTGTCTTGATGATAAGAATCGGTCTCGGGGCAAATTCTAATTCTCTTGAAAATAATGAGGAGGATCCCTCTCTTGCTTCTGGTTCTTTCGACTTTGGCGCTCTTGGGGATTTCATGGTGGAGGGTTTCTTTGGAGGCATTGTTCCTGCAATTAAAAAAAACCTTTAGACATGTGTACAGAGCAGTGTCAAGTTGTGAACTCATAAACTGAAACATAAAATGCCACAAGTGGGTACATACCTATAATGCTTGCTAAGAAGTTTATTTAATGCTTACTGAACTTTGGATGGCTTATCCGGGTTGCCAACCCTGCTCCTCTGTTTGTTATGAAATCTTCATTGTGTAGAATAAGATCATGCACAACGACTTCGAAAACATATAACTGGAGAGAATCTACCCGTCATATCAAGAAGTTAATACAACAATTCAAAATGAAACTACCACCGATTCTTCGCAATTAAATCCTAACTGGTTGACGGTGGGGGCGCGAAGGCATATGCACTGTATCAGCAAGTTACAATGGGTTCCTTTGATTTGCGCATGAATTAGAAACTAATGCATGATTCACAATCTCATTCATACTTTAAATGTGTCACACCTAACGAATCTGTGGGTAAAATGTCTCATCACATCGAATCTCTCCAGCGTGAAGGTCGGGGGATCGATACTTTTAAAAAACTGCAAAATCAATGTGTATTTTATTTTGTAATTCTCTGACACCGAAATCATGTCGGGTGTCGACAATCGGTGATACCGCTCTTCCTTTGCGTGATTCTTACCTTTTGTTTCCCTGCCGAACCCGAACGAGTCAGTCTTCGACGATACCTTTGCCAAAGTTCAGACGTGAAAAGGGAAGACTTTCAACTGCCGACACTGATGAAGATCGACATTCAACTATTTTAAACTTTCTCAAATGATTTTCAACACCTTTAACGTTTATCGACGCCGAACTTCTAAGCGCATCAGGGAGAGATTTAAGTGTGCTGATTCCCTAAGAAGTTTACAAAGGACCCTTTAACGGTCAAGATGATTCTTTGCTGTATTTTCAGGTAGGCTTTAGAATGAACATAAAAATAAGCACAAGTATCAGTTTCATACTAAAGGCATAAAAAACAGTGTAAAGGATCAAGTGGTACCCAAAATTAAAAAATAAACATAGACTTTTAGGGTGTGTTGAGTGCTCAACACTACCTTATATAAAAAAAAGGAACCCTTTTTAAGTATACACATACTTCCAATGAAACCATGTACATAACGTGATTACAAATATACTCACATTTAGGTTTTAACAATATACTTTAATAAATACCAGAACATGAGGAACCAATTGCTTCAAATGATAAGATGCAAAGAGTTGTTGAAGAAAAGAGTGTCGTTGTTTCAATCTGATGGTCATCTGGAACCAATGTTCAATATAATCATGATATCATTGGTTCGCTTCTTCATTTGGACCACTATGTATGTCCTCCTATGCAATTCCATATAGATCTTCTTGATCGACTTCTTGAATGCATAAAGGATCCGACAATGGGCATGGTGGAAATTCTTTAGTCTCAGGTTCTACTTTCTATTCTCCATCGGATGCAATCCATGGTTGTCCAATCTCCTCTGTAAATTGGCGAGGATGATCAAGGGGAGATTCTATATTTGGCTCATGGAAATTTTGGTTTACTATAATTTCCTGGAGTTCATGTATGTTATTGAATGCTGTCAAGAGTTTCTCTTTCTGAGATGCAAAGATCCCAGCTACTTCTAGGTTTTGATAAAGGTTTTGGAGTAACATTTCCTCCTTTGCTCAAGGAAATCTCGAGAATCCTTGAATACTGATTTGTTGGTTTCTAATCCTTGTCTTGCACATGGATTAATGTATAGTGGTTCTTACAGTACCCAAAAGGAATAATTAGAAGAAAAAAAATGAAAATTAGAATGAATGAAATTAACCTAATTGTAGAATTGAAAAACACACCACACTTGCATGAAAAGAAACTCACTTGCAGGAAAGAAATCAAAATTGCATAAAATAAACATTCCTGCATAATAGGAAATCACACTTGAAGAAAAATAATCACACTTGTAGGAAAGTAAACATACTTGCAAAAAAGTAACAGTGAAGGTTTTGGGGAAACTCACAATAGTGGTCATGCAGATTCTTACCTCCCGTCTTACTATTTATCCTCCCCCAAGATGTTTATTTTAAAGCAAACCTACCTATGCTCTAATCCCTTTAGCACCTCTCCAATAGTGACGCCAAAAATGTTGGGTAAATTATATGCAATAATTTCTGTTACATTTAATGTCAATCCAGGGTTCGTAGGCTTGTGAGGTGTAACACCCTGTTTCCCCCAGTATGTAAATATAACTATATGGGCTAAGAAACTATGGAAAACTTAAAAGTGTGAATGTTTGATTGGATGGACCTTGTGTAGAAGGTCGATGAATGTAAATTCTGATTATTTTAATAGAAAATGTTACATATTGCATGACTGCTGAAAGAGGGGATGTGCTAAGAGTGAGACCATGATTTCTAATTAAAAGGTGGTGGAGGGAACTCAGAAAGGTTGTGTTAACCTCCACCGAACCAATACCATGCTGGAATTAATTTGCTCAGATCAGAACAACCCTCTGACTAGGAATGAATTCCTGTCAGGCTAGTGGGTGGGAAGGCCTTCTCAAGAGTTAATTAGGGATGCGACAGACTGCCCATCATCAAGGCTTCCAGACCTAACCACGAATTGGAGGATTCGATCCACACACAATCTTGATAAGGAAGGAAAGTAAGGAAGCGTGGTGGACAGGGGGGAGACTTGCAAAGAATGCATAGATGGGAGAAGAGATCTTGGGTCTGAGGAAGGATTGAAAGCGAAGATAGTGAGTTCTGATCATAGAAAACTTAGAGATTGAACCAGGAGAAGGATAGTAACCTTTGCCCTGATCTATTTTCTGTATTGAGAGAAGGAGAGTAATCTTCATTCGTAACTTCTGTTGAGCTGGAAGTAAGAGATTGAATCTCGAAAGCATCATGGATTAAGCTCGGGGGTGGCCAGTGATAAATCCATGGGGAGTGACTGATCCTATGTTTGGGTGGAAACGAGAACCCCTTTCAACAGTCACATAACACTCTATGGTTCTGATAAGTGTTTTCTTTCCTTATGTTTTTGAATCGTAAATAATGGATGCATGTGTATATTTACTTATCTATAAAGGTTGATTTTTCTGTATTAAATGATTAAGTTATGAATATGCGTCCCTTTACTTGAGAACCTATAATTCCACTTGGAGTTCCATGTGCTCCGGTTTAATCACTCGAAGGCATTTTCCCCAGGGAATTTCATCATCGTCCTAGAACCGAGTGAGTACTTCTCTGAATGTGGATATTGAACCCCACAATCCCTGCAAGGATGGAGTCTGTTAATCTCAGGAGAGGTAGGGAAGATATGCACAAGTTCTCTCTCTGTGCGGTAAGAAGAAACCCAGAACCACTTAAGTCCTAAAACTGATGAAGGAGCACAATAGTTTCACTAAAGATCCCTCTATGTGTTAAGTCTAGGAGTAAGAGCGTAACACTCTTAATTACTTCATAACCAACGAAGCTCGGGAGGGTTATCAAGATTTAGGTATCGAAGGGGAAAGACCTTTCATTTGAAAGATAGACGAACGAGATCTGTTCAGGAGGATCCAAGGTCTGTCACAATCGTCGGATTCAAAGAAGGAGAGCAGGCATTAATGCCTTGACCACTTTAGTCTTCGCAAACTCGCACATCAGGAGAATTGCACGTTGGTGTGAGTAAACTCACAAAACTAGAAGTTGCGATGTCATCGGGTCCATCCATCAAGGAGGACATGTGGTGAGAGCTCAATATTTCACTGACTCGTAGAGAAAGAAGGTCAAAGAACATAATTGTTCAAACTCGCGATTTGCGAAACTGCTATTTTATCGTGGTCGTCCATCAAGGAGACACGTGGCGAGATCTCAACATTTTTCCAACTCACAGAGCAAGAAGGTCAAAGAACATAATTGTTCGAACTCACGATTTGATCGTGGTCATCCATCAAGGAGACACGTGGCGAGAGCTCAAAATTTCGCTAACTCGCAGAGAAAGAAGGTCAAAGAACATAATTGTTCTAACTTGCGATTTGTGAAACTGCGATTTTATCATGGTCATCCATCAAGGAGACACGTGGCGAGATCTCAACTTTTCACTGACTCACAGAGAAAGAAGGTCAAGGAACATAACTGTTCTAACTGGAAATTTGCGAAACTGTGATTTGATCGTGGTCGTCCATCAAGGAGACACGTGGCAAGAGCTCATCATTTCGCTGAATCGTAGAGAAATAAGGTCAAGGAACATAATTGTTCAAACTCGTGATTTGCGAAACCGCGATTTGATCATGTTCGTCCATCAAGGAGACACGTGGTGAGAGTTCAATGCTTCCCTGATTCGCAAAGAAATAAGGTCAAGGGACATGATTTTTTGAAATTGTGATTTTCAAAATTGCGATTTGATCATGGTCATCCATCAAGGAGACACGTGGTGAGATCTTAGCATTTCAATGACTCGCATCAGGGAAAGGTAAAATATGGAAGTCATGAGAACTCGCAACACGCAAAATTATGATGCACTTTAGAGTTAGGCCCAGGATCATAGTGAATGGTCATATGGACAGAGGCCAAATGGGGAGCTAAGGAACATTAGCCCCTTTCGGAGCTCAGGAGTTGGAGGAGTTGGGGCGCCTTGCATCGAAAGCCCCGAAGTCAGGAAATGCGACGTGCCGCTTAGGTTAAGCCTGTGGTCATGGGAATGGCCACGTGAGTGGAGGGAGCTAACGGTCATTGGTCCCTTTCATAAATCAAGAGTTAGGGATTCAAGGGTGGCCCATGCATCAAAGTCTCGACATGTGAAGTCTCGAAACCCTTTTGTGTAGGCGCGCGGTCATAGCCCGTGATCGCATGGAGGTGAAGCTCGAACTTGGCGCTTAGTGACATAGGTAGAGTTTCATAAAGAGGACCCATGGATTTGTTTAAATATAGGTCCCAATAGGGAATCAAAGAGCTTCTCCATCTCAATAGGGTTAAGAACGATCCTTGACTAGGGGGTCGGACTGATCCCCTAACCTTCCAAAATTAGGAACCATGAATGGAGTTTTTGTCCTTTAAGAAAATCAAAACAAAAATTTGTTTTTCCTGTCGTGGGTGTGTTACAAATTGGTATCATAGCATGGTTACAACACTTGGTCTACTTGGGCTCATGGACAAGTCATTTAAAAACTCTATTTGGAGTACCTTCAAAAGAGTGACACTCTACCTTATCTTTGTCTTAAGAAGTATGGTTAAAAATGTTATTAAATAAAAGAATGAAACTTTCTACTATGTGTATGCATTTAAGAAATTGAACCATGTAAATTTCATGAACTACTATACTGTTAGCTAATAATAAGTGTTTTTGGCAACACTTGAATAGTCAGTGAATCATGGGAAGACTCCAATACTAAAGGATGGTGACATGTCATGAAGTGGGGGGTGGCTCCCACAATAGAGATGAGGAATTAGATGAAAGGAGGGCGATGGAAACCCCTCCAGATATGGCTGAAACTTTAAGGAGCCTCAGGGATGAGTTACAGAGTTTCAAGGTAGACAACGAGAGATTGATAAAGGAGCAAGAGAAACAAACAAAAATTAACGCAGTATTGCTACAGATCTTATCCGACATACAAAGGCAACTGCAACATGAACCCGCAACCAGTCATGCGGACCGACGACACAAGAAGAGAGGTTAGAGTCCACTTTAGATCCAAAAACATGACTCCATAAGTGACCCCACTGGGAGAAGTACCGCAAATAAGGTCCAACCTGGAGGCAAGGGACACTCATTGGGAGAGTCCTCTGGAAAGGAAGATAACAACCCTGAAGGGTCTTCTAGTAGCAGGGTCAGCTCACATTCTCAGAGGAAAGGAAAGAAACAAAAGCATTCTAAAACTTGTGGTCTCGAAGAGTTCAAGAAAGACAAGCCACCCTCTTTCAATGGAGAGATTAAGAAGGGAGAAGAGGCGAAAGATTGGCTTCTTGGTTTAAAGAAGTATTCTAGAGTCCATGACTACTCTGAAAACTTGAAGGCTCAAATAACCATCTTCAACCTGAATGGAAAGGCTTCCATATGGCGGGAAGACCTTAGCAATGTGAAAGGAGTCCATGAGAAGGACTTATCATGGAAACAATTTGAGAAATACTTCAGGAAGTAATATCTGTCATAAAAATACATGGATGGGAAAACTAAAGAATTCTATGAACTCCAGCTGGGGCAACTCACCATAGAGGAATTTGTCAATAAATTCCTTGAACTACTGAGGTATGTACCCTCAATAAAATATGAAAAAAGAAAAAATGCAGTGGTTCATCAGTGGGTTACCTTAGACCTACCGGGATAGGATTGAGTTCGACAAACCAAGGACCTTAGAAGAAGCTATTCGAAAGGAGAGGTATTGTTATGAATAGTTTTGGAGAAAGACAAGACCCCATGAGGACTGGAAGAGGAAGAGTAGTTCAGGATTCCAGAAGAAAAGGTTTAACTCATCAAGATTTAAGAACTATGGAAAAGACTCTAGGGGGAGCCTTCCTACTAGAAGTGTATATCAGAAAAATTTTCCCTCTCAAAGTGGAAACATACCTTTTCAGACAGTCCCAACAAATACCGATAACCTAAAGAAGGAACCCTTAAAATGTTGGGGTTGTGGAGAAAATCATAGATTGAGGGACTACCCACACAAATAACAAAATAGTAAGGGGGTCTACAATATCCAAGAATATACCACTATCAATGATGTGGCTAGGAGCATGCCACAGATTTATGCAGCCCTGGACAATAATCAAGCTGACCACCAAGCTTCAGTAGTAGAGCTGGAAGGTATGATCGCCAACCATCCAATTTCTATTTTAATTGACCCAGGTTCTAATTTGAGTTATGTATCCCCTCAGACTTCCAATAAGTGTAAACTGAAACTAATTAGACATGTTAAACCATGGTTGGTACAACTAGCCACTGGGACCAAAAGAAAGGTGGCAGATTCCATACCAACCTGCCAATTCATCATGGGTGGATTGGCCACCCGAGCAACCGTTAACATACTTCCCCTGAGATCTTATAACTTTATGATTGGTATGGACTAGTTGGATTATTATAAAACTAAAATGGATTGTTATCATAAAACTTTAGAATGTGTAAACGAAGAAGTGTGAAAGATGACCGTCCAAGGGATTCAGAATCCTGTCTCAGTGAGACAAATATGGACCCTTCAAATGAAAAAGTATTTCAAAAAATGGTGTTCCTTATATGCAATACAGGTGTTGGAATCCGTTGAGGATGACAAACCAAACCTAGAGGATCACCCCATATTAAGAGAATACATGGACGTGTTCCCTGGAGAAGTACCAATTCTACCTCCAAGAAGGGATATTGATTTCTCGATAGAGCTCACACTAGGAGCAGTACCAACATCTATAGCGCTATATAGGATGAGCACACAAGATCTATTTGAGCTCAAGCTACATCTAAAGGAGATGATGGAAAAAGGCTACATCCGACCCAGTGTATCTCCGTGGGGAGCACCCATCATGTTTGTGAAAAATAAAGATATCACACTCCGATTGTGCATATATTACAGACAACTAAATAAGACAACCATAAAGAACAAATACCCCTTACCTAGAATTGATGACTTGTTTGACCAACTGGGAAGTGATACCATCTTCTCAAAGATCGACTTGAGGTATGGATATCTCCAAGTTTGGATTAAGGATGAAGATATCCACAAAACAACCTTCAGAATGAGGTATGGTCACTATGAATTCGTGGCGGTGCCGTTTGGGTTAACCTATCCCCCCACCACTTTTATGTGCTTGATGAATAATGTACTCAACAAATTTCTAGACAAATTTGTATTGTCTTTCATTGATGATATCCTAATATACTCCAATAATGAGGAGGAGCATGAGGAATATCTTATACTCTTACTTCAAGTACTAAGAGATCATCATATCTACGCTAAGTTTAGCAAGTGCAACTTATTTCAAAAGCAAGTCCATTACTTAGGCCATGTCATTTCTAAGGAAGGGGTGGTAGTGGACCCTGCTAAGATTAGATCTATTATGGAATGACCTACCCCAAAGGATGTATCAGATATCAGATCCTTCATGGGCTTAGTCGGATACTATAGAAGGTTCATAAAAGGATTTTCCAAGATTGGTTGTCCAATCACTTCCCTTCAGAAAAAGGGGATCAAATTCATTTGGACATCAAAATGTGAAGAAAGATTTCAAGAACTAAAATACCTCTTGACCCATGCACCCGTGCTAACTATTGCAGACCCGGATAATGATTTCCTCATATGTACAGATTCCTGCAAGGAAGGACTCAGAGGAGTCCTTATGCAAGAGGGACGTGTAAATCCTACGCGTCCCGGAAATTAAATGAACATGAGATCAATTATGTGACCCATGAACTAGAGTTGGATGCCATAGTAAATTCTTTAAAAATGTGGAGGCACTACCTCCTGGAAAGGAGATTTGTGATTATGACAGACCATTGTGGGTTGAGGCACCTATTTGATCAAACAAAACTCAATGCCAGGAAATCTATGTGGATGGTTCTCCTAAGTGAATTCTATTTTGAAAACACATAAAAGGAAAGGAAAATAGGGTGGTCGATGCCCTTAGGAGAAGTATAAAAATGATTCATATGGCAACAATAAGCAGCTTTGACACAGATGTCAGGGAAAGAATCATAAATGCACAAGAGACAAATGTATTATTTAAGAACCTGACCTCATACCTAAGACAAGAACCTACAGGGATGAATTATGAAGGCTACCAAATGCTTGAGGAAGGGTTGTTGACTTACAAAAACAGATTGTATATCCCAAATTGTGACGACTTGAAGAGGTTCATAATGGATGAACTACATAAGAGACCATATACTAGTCACCCAGGATATCAGAAGATGATCACAACCACTAGGAAACAATTCTATTGGCCCGGGTTGAAGAAAGACATAGCTAACTATCTAGCTAAGTGCTTAGAGTTCCAACAAGTTAAGGTGGAACACCGACATCCAACAGGATTGTTACAGCCCCTGCCAATCCCAGAATGGAAATGGGAAACTATCTCCATGGATTTTATCACTGGATTACCAAGGTCGACCAAGCAAAATGATGCCATCATGGTTGTGGTGGACAAGCTGCGAAAGTCTACTCATTTCATCCCTGTCAAGTCAACTTGTAAGGACATAGATATTGCCAACATCTTCATGAAGAAGATATTTATATTGCATGGCATGCCCAAGGAAATTGTATCTGACCGAGATACCAAGTTCACTTCAAATTTTTGGAGATCCCTAATGGCTAGTCTAGAGACAAAATTGCTATTTAGTACAACTTATCACCCTCAAACTGATGGATAGACAAAAATATTAAACCAAATAGTAGAGGACATGCTAAGGTTGCATGTAATGCATCAGCCTAAGAAGTGGGAAGACTACCTACCATTGGTAGAGTTTTCCCTACAACAATAGTTATCAAGAATCCTTGAAGATGAGCCCTTTTGAAGTCCTCTATGGTAGACAGTGCAAGATTGCAATCAGCTGGAGCAATCTAGTGGACGAAATTACACTTGAACCCGACATGATGAAAGAAATGGAACAACAAGTGGTTCAGATAAGACAAAATTTGAATATTTCTCAGGATAGATAGAAAAGTTATGCCGACAGAAAGAGAACTCCCAGAGAGTTCACGACCGGAGACCATGTCTATCTCAGAGTTAGACTCAGAAAGAGTTCCCTGAGAATGGGAGCCTGTGCCAAATTAGCACCTCGGTATTGTGGACCCTTTGAAATCTTAGATAGAGTGGGACTTGTAGCCTATAGGCTAGCACTTCCTCCCACTGTAAAGGCACATAAGTTTTTCTATATTTCATTATTAAAGAAATATGTACATGATACTAATCATATAATTGACTGGTCTGTGATCCAGGTGGAACCAGAGGGAGAATTCCCATAGAACCCCAATGCATATTAGACAGGAAGGAAACCTCACTCATGAATCGAACCATTTCACAGGTCAAGGTTCAATGGAAACACTTTGGCCCAGATGAGGCTACGTGGGAAATGGAATATTCCATGAGACAGACATATCTGATTTTGTTTACTTCAATACATACATATCATGTTGATAGATAGAACATCAAGGACACTGATTCCTTTAAGGGGGATGGAATTGTAACAGCCTGTTTCCCCCAGTCTATAAATATAACTATCTGGGCCGAGGAACTATNCGGTCACACGGAGACAGGCCGTATGGACCAGAGCATAGCCGGTTAGGGGCTAAAGGTGAGAAGGTGCTAATCGCGAATCGGGGATTCGAGAGTGCAGTGACTCTCGACATCATAAACCGCAAAACCCCGAACCCCGATAGTAATTCGGGGATAACCACGGTTAAGTATCTAAGGCCGTGCGGGAGAAAGAAAGGACCTATGGATCGGGTATTTGCACAGTGATTCCCGAGAGGAACCAAAAGAGCCGCTCCGGCTCAGTTGAAGGTGAGAAATTGAACGATCCTGAGAGCAGGCGTGTTGGAGGTGTGGAGCACCCACGTTTGCGTCAATTATCTACAAAGGTTTCTTTTTCTGTATTAAATGATTAAGTTATGAATATGTGTCCATTTCCTTGAGAACCTATAATTTCTCTTAGAGTTCCATGTGCCTCGGTTTAATCACTCGAAGGCATTTTCCCCAGGGAATTTCATCACCGTCCTAGAGCCGAGTGAGTATTTCCTTGAATGCAGATATTGAACCCCGTAATCCCTGCAAGGATAGAGTCTATTAAGATTAGGAGAGGTAGGGAAGATATGCACATGTTCTCTCTTTGTGCGGTAATAAGAAACCCGTAACCACTTAAGTCCTAAACCTGATGAAGGAGCGCAATAGTTGCGTCGAAGATCCCTATATGTGTTAATTCTAGGAGTAAGAGCGTAACACTCTTAAGTCCTTCATAACCGACGAAGCTCAGGAGGGTTAGTGAGATTTAGGTATCGAAGGGGAAGGGCCTTTTGTTTGAAGGATAGACAAATGCGATCCATTCAGGAGGATCCAAGGTCTATCATGACCACCAGATTCGAAGAAGGAGAGAAGGCATTAACACCTCGACTACTTTAGTCTTCGCAAATTCTCACATCGAGAGAATTGAATGTTTGCACGACTAAACTCCCAAAACCAAAAGTTGTGATGTCATCGGGTCCATACATCAAGGAGGAAACGTGGCGAGAGCTCAAAATTTCATTGACTCGCAGAGAAAGAAGGTCAAAGAACATAATTGTTTGAACTCGCGATTTGCGAAACTATGATTTGATCGTGGTCGTCCATCGAGGAGACATGTGGTGAGAGATCAACATTTCCCTGACTTGTAGAGAAAGAAGGTCAAAGAACATAACTGTTTGAACTCATGATTTGTGAAACCACAATTTGATCGTGGTCATCCATCAAGGAGACATGTGGTGAGAGATCAACATTTCATTGACTCACAAAGAAAGGTCAAAGAGCATAACTTTTCGAACTCGTGATTTACAAAACCGTGATTTGATCATGGTCATCCATCAAGGAGACACATGGCGAGAGCTCAACATTTCGTTGACTCGCAGAGAAATAAGGTCAAGGAACATAACTGTTCGAACTCTTGATTTGAAAAACTGTGATTTGATCATGGTCGTTCATCAAGGAGACATGTGGAAAAATCTTAACATTTCGCTGATTCACAGAGAAAGAAGGTCAAGGAACATAACTGTTCGAACTTGCTATTTGATCATGGTCATCCATCAAGGAGACACGTGGAGAGAGCTCAAAATTTCGCTGATTTGCAGAGAACGAAGGTTAAGGGACATAACTGTTCAAAATCACAATTTGTGAAATCGTGATTTGATCATGGTCATCCATCAAGGGGACACATGGTGAGAGCTCAACATTTCTTTGACTCGCAGGAGGGAAAGGTCAAACAGGGAAGTCGTGAGAACTCGTGACACGCGAAATTCTGACATGCTTTAGAGTTAGGCCCCGGGTCATAGTGAATGGTCACATGGACGTAGGCCAAAGGGGGAGCTAAGGAGCATTAGCCCCTTTTGGAGCTCGGGAGTTGGAGGAGTTGGGGCACCTTGCATCTAAATCCCCGAAGTCATGAAATGCGATGCACCATTTAGGTTAAGCCTTTGGTCATGGGAATGGCCATGTGAGCGAAGGGAGCTAATGGTATTTAGGCCCTTTCAGTACTGGGGATTTGGGGAGTCAAGGGTGGCCCATACGTCGAAGTATTGACATGTGAATTCTCGAAACCCTTTTGTGTAGGCATGCAGTCATAGCCCGTGGTCGCATGGAGGTGAATCTCGCGCTTGGAACTTAGTCACATAGGTGGAGTTTCATAAAGAGGACCCATGGATTTGTTTAAATAGAGGTCGCAGGAGGGAATCGAAGAGCCGCTCCATCTCAACAGGGTTAAGAATGATCCTTGACTAGGGGGTCAGAATGATCCCCCGACCTTCCAAAATTAGGAACCATGAATGGATTTTCTGTCCTTTAAGAAAAACAAAAGAAAAAATTGTTTTGCCCATCGTGGGTGTGTTACATGAGTTGAAAATACAATACGTGTAGGACCAAAGCTAGATTATTCTATCCTAATTGTAAAATAGCTAAAAACTCTTTGTGAAACCGGTTATTGCTCTTCAAGTTATCTATTGGAATGATTGGGGATCAGTCTAGCTAAAGATGACAACAATCATATGTTGCATGAACATTATGTTTCCAACATCCAAATTAACTTTCCGAAGTGTCTTTTAAAGATTTAACAATCTATGTTGGAAATAAACACACATGCATTTAATGGAATCAACTATCAAACACTAAAAGATTCAGACTTAACACTGGACTATGGGACAAAAGTCTTGAGTCTTCAGTGGTCCTCAAATAATGTTTGAGCACACAAAACAAACTGCAGAAAATAAATTACAGAAAATTAATTGCAGGAAAGTAAATCTACCTAAGATTACTCTTTCTACACTATGCAATTGTAAGGGACACCACCAAACTTGCACATGAAAATAATAATGAAAGGATTCTCAAATAAGAACACACACACACAACCTTACTCAAGATATTCTCTTGAACTAAGTACATCAAATATAATGAAGAATCTTAACAAAGAATGAAGTATGCAAGAGGAATGGACTAAATTGTAGGTATATATATGACAGAAGTGGATATTTGTGTAATAGATAGTAATAGGAGAATACGTGTTAACTCTGTAATTAAAAAGGCTAAAGATAAAATGTCTCTTGAAAGTATCAACCATATACAAAATTAAAGAAGAATGGGAATGGTGAGATGAATGCTCTTTGCTATGAGATATTCAATGTGAAATGTAAAGATTAATAAAAGTAAAAGGAAATTAGAAACATTAACTTCTGCAATTTGATCAGATATCTATATCCATTAAATACAGTCAATTATACAAAAGCTAATGTGTTAAGTGAAGTGGAAGAGTGAGTTCTTTGTGTGGACAATGAATGTAAGTATAATCTTGAATGTGCACTCATCAAACAAGGAGTGATATGATGAAAATAAAGAGGGCTATGTATGAGGAAAAGAAGGTGGCGATCTACTTCTTCAATTGACTAATTATAATGTGTTGTCAAATATGACAATCAAGGAGAAAATATTATGAGGGAAAGAGGTGAATATGGAAGAGGAGGGTTTATGTTTATTCAACAAATAAGATAACTCTGTTTTTTTTGTATTTTCTTTTATAAGTTTAATGAAATTAATGATATGCTAACTAATACATTATTTTTGGGTTTTCTTTTATAAATAATTAGAAACACTAATGCTATATTTAATGTTATGTTTTTACAATGAATGTACAACATGAAAGAGGCGATTGAATGGGTGAATTAAATGGGAAAATGGATTGTGATGTGAGGGAAATTGTTTAACATAGAACACAAAATGCTTGGATAATGAACATACAAGAGTAATTATAGAAATGAAAATGGAATTCAATGCATAATAAACAAACTATGGTAATGTCTTAGTTGAGGTTGTGATATGAGTTTCAAATAACATAAGCATACTGCAGAATTTAAATGAACATAATGAAAATCAATGAATCAAAATGCAATCAAATTGAAAACACTTGCATCTAATTAATAAAAATGGGAAAAATCAGACATTACCCAGCTTGAGGGGCCCTTCCCATCCTGGGCAAGTATGAGAAACTAAGTCGGATCTGAAGGACTCCCATAACTTCAACAATGATCAATTCCTTATTAAATAAAAGATCAACATTTCAAATTACAAAATAATTCTCAATTCATTCATATCATATCATCCCCCCCTTTCCCATGCTATACGATCTTATATTTATAAATCATTTCCAATGAGAAGAGATAAAATCAAATCCCAAAATCAGATTTCAAATTTCACATTTTTTGGAAACAAATCCCAAATTCTGGGTTTTTCACCAATCTAGGCAGATTTGTGTTAAAAATCCAAACATAACTCTTAATACATTTAGAATTTTGAAAAACTTCCCACTTACTACTCAATTTTCCACCTTCTGGACAAAACCCATATTCTAGAATTTTTAGATTTGATCTCCTTTACACGAAAATCGAGGCAGAAGTTGGCAGTTTGGAATTGTTTGCTAAATTTAGCTGTAACATTAATCTTGTGCTAGAGGTTGCACATCAAATATGGGAGAATTATGACGCATGTTTCAACATGTCAACGTTGTTATGGAGAAAACCCATGTTCCTGATTTCCTTCTAGAAGCGCACCAATATGCCAAGCTACAATATCAAGTACGCGAATAGCTATAGCTATACTGGTGCATAAATGCTGAAATGCAGTAATGGTATGGGAATGTTGATCATGCAAATCACACTTTATCAACCATCATTAGTAAAGCATGATATAATCATCTTTTAATCACTAAAAATATAGAAAAAAACGATGTATTAACCACACCGGGTATAATGACGAATGATGGAATTTAATTAGGGTTTATGGTGCATATTAACAAAAAAATGTGGGAAAAGGTGTAATAATGAATGTTTTTGTATAGAGGAAAACATCGAAAAAGTGGAACTCAACAACCTTCTCATTGAATATGACATCTCTACTCCTAATGATTTTGTTATTTTCATAATCCCATAAGCGACAACCAAAATCATTAACACCGTATCCAATAAAGGTACACTTCTTGGATTTTGCATCAAGCTTTGTTCTATTTTCTTTGTCAATATGGACAAATGATTCACGACCGAAATTCTTCAAAAAATAATAGTTTACCTTTTTACTTGTCCATGCCTCCTTTGGATTTCTACCATCCAAAGAGCTTGAAGGTCCTTTGTTTATTAAGTAAACAACAATATCTACAACATCTTCCTAGAACTGTAAGGGAAAACCAACATGCAATCTCATACTCCTTGCACGCTCCATGATTCTCCCGTTCATCCTTTCTGACACACCATTTTCTTGTGGTGTTCCTAGAACTGTGTTCTCTCTACGAATCCCATGGTATGAACAATAATCATCAAACTCCTTGCTGCAATATTCACCTCCATTTTATTATCTGAGATACTTCAACCTTTTTCCTGTCTCATTCTCAACCAAATCTTTCAATTACTTAAAAGTATAAAAAACATCATATTTTTGTCGAATGCAATAAACCCAAGTTTTTCTAGTTGCATCATCAATAAAAGTAACATAATAACGAGAGCCACCAAGAGATGATACCTGAGTTGGTCCCCATACATTTGTATGCACAAGCTCTAACCTTTCACTCTTCTTTTCTTTTCCGACTTTGAGAAATATGACTCTCTTCTGTTTTCCATAAACACAATGCTCCCAAAAATCCAAATCAATTTGTTTAAGATCGAGCAATAAATTTCTTTTGTGAAGTATCTGCATCCCCTTCTCACTCATGTGTCCAAGACTATGATGCCACAATGTTGTATCCACTCCTGTAGAAGCTAAGAGATAGAAGAGTCAGTATTACCAGTACATAAATACGATGTACCTACCTTCTCTCCTTTTTCTATTACCAATGATCCTTTGGTGACCTTCCACACCTTATCTGTAAATATGGACATAAAAACTTCACTTGCCAACTACCCTATTGAAATTAGATTTTTCCTTAGATCTGGAACATGTCTTACCTCTTTCAACAACCATTGGTTTCCATTGCTTTTCTTTATTTTTACCTTTCCCCAACAATTTTGCATGGTGCATCATCACCCAAATGAACTTGTCCAAAATCACTGTTGAGTTGAGAAAAATGTACAAATATCCTCCTTATCACCATGATTTATGATATAATCTTGATTGAATTTTCTATTAATTAGAAATAATTAGGAAAGAAAATGATTAAAAAGTCTTCTAGAAATGTTATTAAGTGATATTAGATAATTTCTGAATTTTGGTTTGAATTGTTTGATTTTATTGCAGAAATGGACAGTTATTGTTAAATTCAAGATAATTAAGAAGATTATGAGGATGCATAGACTATTGGAGATCGAAGAAATCAAGCGCAAAGCAATTTTGAGGAAGATTGACTCTCTATTTTGTAATCTTTATAAATAGTAAAAGCAATCCTGAGGATCTCTCGATCCTCAAGATAGCTTAATTTACCCATATCATTGTAATATATAGAGGGTGATGAACCATAGAGAAACAACCAAGAAATTTATCCAAGAATTCAGATCTCTAAATTGCTTTGTACAAGAAGTCCATTGTAAATGATTTACTAGCCATGGAATTAATGAAAGCCTTGAGTGTTTTAATCATCTTTGTGTACTGATTTCTTAGCAGAAGTACCTTCTGAAGACCATGGGCCCATTCGGAAGGAGTTACTGTCTCAATCTGTAATCGTATCAATTTGATTTCAGTTCTATGATTTAAATGTCTTTGCAAGAGATAAGATAGATGCATGAGTGTGTTGATGTTTTCATAAATTGGTTATGCTATTTAATTATAGAGGATATATGTTTCATTTGAAGGTTATCGATTGTTGTTCCATTTCCCATTTATATAGTTTATTTCTTGAGAGTTCCTCTCATTTTCACATGCGCTGTTCCTTTTATTAAATTTACAATTGATGTTCCTTTCGTTTAAATATGCATTTGTTGTTCCTTCTCAATTTTACAGTACTTAGCTATTCTTTTCCAACATGTTAGACAATCATTGATAGATTGGTTTATTAAGTATTTTCATAGATTAAATTATTGTTTCTTAGCTAGATGAATTCAAAAAATTGGTTAATGCCTTTAATTCACAACATGTTATTGATTAGATTACAATTATGTTGAGTAAGATCTTAGTTTCAGAGTTTTTTAATGAATGTGTGAGGAAATTGATTATAGATAAACTCATATTTTCTTTAACTACATGATTTTAACCTCTACATCTATCTGCATAGTCTTTGCTGATATTCTTGAAAGAAAAGATGGATCCTCGGTTGATAAATTAATGTTAAACTAAGGTTGTTTTTAGGACATCTTTAGAGCCCAACATTTTGGCATCGTTGCCAAGGAGAATGCCAAAGATAGCATAGGTTTCATCTTTGGAGGATGAGGTATTGAAAACATAAGGTAAGAACCTACATAGGAAACAAGTAAAATGCTTGTGCCAACACCTACCTTCAGATTATGCATAGAGGTTATATAGGTGCTTAGAATTATATGTGAGTATGTATGATTAAGAAGAAAGAACCTGAAAAATTAAAACCCCCACCAAAAACTACAACAGCCCAGGGCTCGATGCCCCCTGGAAGAAGCACTTTAATAAACGAAATCATCTGAAAATATGAATCTCAAGCCTCGGTTGGACCTTGAAAAGGTTCTACTCGAATCCATCAGGAAACAAGTTCACTAACTGCAGTTCATGTTGAGGTTCATAGAAAAACTGAAGGGACTGAACAAAGTTTCAAAAATACATATACTCCAGCTCTCAACCCTTTAGACGAGGGAAATTCTTGTAATTTGAAACAAGGAGAAGGGGAAACTAGTGGAGTTTCTAAAGCAAACCCATCACCTGATCCTAGATCTCTTGTGATTCTGATAGGATTAGGTACATCTGAAATCCCAGATAGAGGTAGTGCGATTAAATCCCATAGGGGACCAAGTAATCAACCACCCCAAATAGAACACCCATACCGAGAAATCCCTGAAGGCTATTGGTATATCTTCGACCAAATGGCACAATAAAATCCACCGCAACCGTAGAGTTCCAATTTGGAATATCCTATAGTTGATCCAGTTGCTAATGCCCCAATGAAAGCCATTCCATTACAAAATATTCCAACCTTCCATGGATTGATCTCAGAAGATCATGACACATTCGTATTTGAGTTTGATGTCCTATGTAGAGGCTATAACTACACCTCTGAACCCCAAAAACTAAAACTATTTTCTTCCACCCTGAAAGGAGCTACTTTACGATGGTTTATGGGATTAGGAGGGGGAACTATAAACTACTAGGATGAAATGAAACAAGCCTTCCTTACAAAATATCAAGACTACTATAGAACCAGGGATTTAAAGGACAAAATATTTCAAATGACTGCAAAAGAAAATGAAACACTAGAAGAATATGTTGAAAGGTTTCAATATAACTTGCAGAGATCACCTTACGGTACATTACCAGGTGAGGTACTTAAAGCCACTCTGATAAAATGTATGAAGGATGAATGGGTAGACACATTGAATTTAATGGGAAAAGGTGATATTTATCAAGAGACTTATGATAACATTATCCAATTTTGCATCAGGTGCTCACGTGGAAGTACATGAACCAGATCGGGAATACAGGCTCCCCTCACTAGAAATAACAACCTTTCTAGCGGGGGTGTCACCTGAGCAGAAGTTGGTAATCTTCTAGAAAATTTTAAAACATAAATTTTGAGTACTCTGACTACAAAATTGGATGTTCTACAGGATAAACAAAAACAAGCAGAAGCAGAACAATCATTGGCCATATTTTTCCACTAATGCAGAAGGAAACATAGTTTGAAGGAATTTCCCTTAGATGTGGTTCAAATTTGTGCCATCTGTGCCAAAGACCATGCAACAGAGAAATGCCCATCACTCCCAAGACTGAAATTTGTCTTTAAAGAAGCAGGAGAAGAAACAAAACCAGTATATTTGATGGCTCAACGTCGCCAATGGTAGGCTCGCCCCCTAGGTATGCTATAAGATCCTTCTTCTTTATTTTCTGGGAAGTATAATAAACAACATAATTTTGGAAACACATGGTAGGGCCAACCATTTTCTAACCCCACCTGGCAGTCCCAACAATATCCTAGTGTAAATCCCACCTGGCCAAATCAACTAGCTACAAATCCCACCTGGCTAAATCAACCAACTGCAAATCCCACCTAGCCTAACATGTAATACCCTACCCCATATTGGAATAATTCAAATAATAACCCCTATCCTTCACAGTGGACTAACACAATTGTCCAAGCCCCCAACTGGAATCAAAATTGGCAGCGCCCCATGGGAATGACCAATCAACCTATGTGGATTGCTCCTCAAGCTCAACCCACTTTACAAGCCCCACTTCAATTACCTCATAAACCTCAACCTCAAATGCGCCCTCAATTACAAACTCAACCCAATCCAAATCCGAACAACATACCATCCCAACTCGTGCAAATTGTTGAGAATTTTGAGGGTGAAACTGATTCTGTAGGGTGCAACGAACTTCGATTGAGGTCAGGGCACATAATTTCTCCTGAAGAAAGTAACGTTTGTCAAGAGAAGGAGAATAAGAATAATATAAAACCAACAATAAAACCCTCGACTGTGGTCATAACAGAAGAAACAAAACAGGGGGAAAACACAGTCGAGCAACAAAATCCCGATGAAGACGTAATTCCTCCTTCCTCGTTTCTTGAGAGGCTAATGATAGATAAACCAGTTGTATATCCTAATTTTGATATCATTGGGGAGGTAAAGAATCTATATGTTAAGATCCCACTCCTACAAGATCTGCAAGACATCCCAATTTATGCAAAAAATGATTAAAGAAATATGTGGGAAGAATCCTGTCAGGAAAGCTATGAATCCATCAACTATTCACATGGTAGGAGCTTTATCCGATATTATTCTAGGCAAGCAGGATCTAGTCAAGTATGTAGACCTAGGAAATCCCATGGTAACTGTTCAGATACAGGGCTATTTTTTTCCAAATACATTAGTGGATTTGGGTGCAACCATCAATATTCTGACCATCGAGACCTGTAACATCCTGGGAATTACATCCTTTGAACCTACTTCAATTATGTTGGAATTGGATGACAGATTGGTGGTTAAACTAGTCGGCACATTACAAGATATAGCAATTTTGGTTGACTCTTGGGAATACCTAGCTGATTTCCTAGTTATCAACCCAAGAAGTAGACTCGATATACACCCATTTATGTTGGGAAGACCATGGCTCTCAATAGTAGATGCATACATAGGATGTCTCACATGCAACATGACAATTTCTAGAAGAAGTGCTACAAAGAACCTCATCCTGTATCCTCCAGCTAAACCGAGGCCGCCTATCATACATTAGCAGTTCCCACCACCTAGATATCCAACAAAGAATCTACGATCTCCTCTCACACTAGAAGAAACTCTTAGGCTCAAAAACCAACTAGAGGATGATGTGATCGATAGCTTCATTAACAACCCAGCCGTTATAGGCAACCCAACATGCCAAATGCTAAAAGTTGTTTTAGATAATGAATCACAGGGAGATCCTTTGGAATAATTTATGGAGCAACAGATTCCCACTACTGTTGTCCATAAAAAAATATTAGTTGAAATTGCACCAGGAAGGTTTCTGAATATTAATGCTAATTTGAATGAGAAGCAACAACAAAAATTGATTCAGATCCTTTCTAAATATCAACAGGCTTTTGCTTGGGAGTATCCCGACATGAAGGAAATTGATCCCCAACTCTGTACACATCATATCTATATTGAAAAATATGCCTGAACCATCCAACAACCCCAACAAAGATTTAATCCTTATCTCATGGACGTTGTTAAAGAAGAGTTACATAAACTATTGGATGTAGATTTCATATATCCTATTTYAGACAGTTGGTGGGTCTCTCCACTAGTAATCGTCCCCAAGAAGAATGGGAAATAGAAGATCTGTGTAGATTACAGAGAGCTCAATAAAGATACCTAGAAGGACCACTTTCCCCTACCTTTTATTAATCAAGTCCTTGATACTTTAGCAGGGAAGCTATTTTTTCCCTTCCTACATGGCGTTAGTGGGTATAATCAGATCCAGATTGCTTTGGAAGATCAGGATAAAACTACATCTACATGTCCTTGGGGTATCTTTTCATATAGAGTATTTCCATTTGGATTATGTAATGATCCAACTACATTCCAGAGATCCATTTTAAGCATATTTTCTGATTTGATTAACGAAGGAATTGAAGTTTACATGGACGATTTCACCCCTTATGGCACTGATTTTGATCAAGATCTAAGTAATATGGAGAAGGTACTGGAACGATGCATTGCTACCAGGATATGTTTGAGTCATGATAATATTCATATGATGATGATCGAAGGTGTGGTACTAGGACACTATGTTTCTGCAGATGGAATCAAGGTAGACCCAACAAAAATAGAGTTAATCCTTAATCTACCTACACCTTGTACACAAATTGAGGTACATAGTTTCCTTGGTTGTGCAGGCTATTATCGTAGATTCATAGAATTTTTTTCAAGAATAGCTACACCTTTACATGCTTTAACTGGTAATGTGGAATTTCAGTGGTTTGATAGGTGTGATGTTGCATGTGCAAAACTCAAAAGGATGGTTTCAACAACAGCGATGATGAGAGGACCAAACTGGAAATTACCATTCCACATCTCTACAGATGCATCAGATATCACCATAGGCACTATCCTTGGACAAGAAGAAGACAAGAAACCTTATGCTATTTATTTTATTAGCAAAAATCTTACTCCCGCTGAATTAAATTACACAGAAACAAATTTTTTTTCCAGCCGTTATACATGCTATTAATAAATTTCGCCACTATATAATAGGCTATCCAGTTATTCTGTATACTAATCATTCTGTTATGAAATATTTAGATAACAAAGTGATTACTAATGGACAGGTTACTCGGTGGTTATTAATATTGTAGGAATTCAACATCACCATCAAGGATTGGCCCAGAAGAGAGAATCTTGTTGCAAATTTCTTGTCTCGTTTTCCCAAAACAAATGACTCTTTGACAATTGAAGACCAATTTCCAAAAGAACACTTGTTCACTACCACTATTAATACGCCTTGGTATGCCGATGTGGAAAATTATTTAGCAGTTGGGAAACTACCAACACACTTATCATCGAGAGAAATGAAACCAATCATTCAACGCAGTGCACGGTTCACCTGGATCGATGGATATATTTTTCACACAGGGTCTGATCTTCAGATCCAAAGATGTGTTAGAGATGATGAAATTTACGATGTCTTGAAGGTGGGTCACGATGAGCCCTGTGGAAGACATTTTGTAGACCGCAGAACTGGGCATAAGGTTTTATAGATGGGCTATTATTGGCCCTCAGTATTCAAAGATGCAAAGAAGTATGTCCAGGTGTGTGATAGCTATCAAAGGATGGGTCGACCGGGCCAAGCCGATGAAATGCCCCTACAATCACAATTAGTCGCAAAACCCTTTGAGATATGGGCACTAGAGTTTGTTGGCCCCTTCAACCCAAAGTTAAATCAGAAATCTTATATACTAGTTGCAACAGACTATATAACCAAGATGGCAACCAGATTCTATGGTCCATTCAAAATATTGGACAAAATAGGGTTGGTTGCATACATGCTTGCATTTCCTACTTCCATGGATGTGCATAATGTATTTCATGTATCTTTACTAAAGAAATATGTACATGAACCTAACCATGTTATTGATTGGC
>SNQJ01S0001514.1:176037-196140 GCA_010110895.2 Picea sitchensis | reverse complement strand
TTCAATGTTTCTCTTCTTGAAAGAGAATTGAAATCAAGATTTCATAAAAAACCAGAACACCATTGCATCAGAACACCATTTCATAAATTACTCACGCAACTGTAGAAAATGATTGTCGCAACTATAGCACATTTGTCGTAACTGAGATATATATAGGATTGATTTAGTCGATCTTCCGACGAATTAGATCAAATTGACCAAACAATAAGTCAATGACCGTTTGATTCTCACATGTGCCATAGTTGGTCATTATAATGACTAAAGTTGGAATGTTGGTCGCTAGAATGAACAACATGGAATGTTGGTCGCTAGAGCGATGAATAGTTGGACCCGAAAAAAAAAAGTAAATTTAGTCCAAAAAAAGAAAAACAACTACGACGAAATTTTAAACCATCGTAATATTTCATCGTAATTTCCCCCCAATGTAGTAGTGGGTGAGTCAACAATCATGGTCAAGTATTTTTTTCCCATTTAATTTTTGGTAGAGATACAATGGAACTAACTCTATAGATAGTAGGACCTACATGACACTACCTAAATCTAGACTCAGTTAGAAAAAATAAAGGAGAGAGATTACATGACGTAGGATCTAGAGAATCAGGAAGAGATCCCTAGTTTTGAAGAGTCAAGTGAGAGAAGATTACATAATTCTAATGGCATCCCAAGAAAGCATATTTGAATTATATGCATCCACAACTGACTCAATCCTCGATTAACTGAGTGAAAGACATGTGTCAACACTCACTCATGCACAACAAAATATACATAGATCAATACAATCCATATCTAATAGGAACTAATATTATCTAGTATGAAGTATGGTTCTAATTGGACAAACTATTAATAATATAAGTTCTACCTTTTTTTCTTTTGAGTTGGGAAAACTTAGGGCTCAAAATTAACTGCATGCGTGTTATGCATATGCATTCTCACCATAGTTTGAGATATTTACATTGGCTAAATAAAATCTATATTTCTCACAGAGAGCTACTAAAATTACAATAGAAACCCTAATTTAGTTCATCTTTATTAGATCATACACATAATATATACAAACTCACATCATGCTCACATCACTGGAATCCACATTAATCACAAACTCATAAAATTCAATAAGAATTTCATCCTAAATTGACACTCTAATAAGATGTTCAATTTTTTGGCAACAAAAACTTTTACAAAATAAATGTGAATGAAATTAATTCATTAAGTAATAAATAATATTAAAACAACAACTCCGAAAATGGTGTTAGTTCACAGATAAGTGGAGAGAGTATTAATCCATCCACTAGAGTCCATTATTGTTGTGGTTTGCACCAACCACGTGGCTTGATTTTCAAATGGATGAGGCTTGATGCAAGTCTTAGGAATTTTTGCCTAAATAAATACCCCACACCTAGCACGTAAGCCTAAAGAAGTCCACTCTTTCCGGTGTAACAATAAAAACAACAATTTCAAAATAATAAAATAATAAAATATAATATAATTGACCCAGCATTGTGAGGGTAAGTCCAACAACTTTCGAATTTCCTTGAATATATAGAAAAGTTGAGAGTCAAACCAATCATGAAACAAAATCCAATCTACTTGGGTTTTGTTCCCTAGACTTTCGTAGTCATGGATATTCTTACCTTATTCTTTAGCCAATAAATCAACACACACTAGTAGAACATCAAATGCGGTGATTGAGTTGGGTTTTATGACCTAGACTTGCATATCCATGGATCTACTTACCTTGTTTTAAGCTAATAAATCAGCACACATAGGTAGAACACTAAAATAGTGATTGAGTTGGGTTTTATGCCCCAGAATCACATAAATATGGATATGTTTACCTTGTTCTAGAGCCAATAAAGAAACTCATGCAAGAATAACACTAAACAAGGTGATTGTGTTGGGTTTTATGCACTAGAATTGCATAACCATAGATCTTCCTACCATGTTCCAAAGCTAATAAATCAATGCACACAAGTAAAACACTAAACATGATGATTATTTTGGGTTTTATGTGTTGGACTTTCATAATCATGGATCTCCTTACCTTGTTCTACAACCAATAAATTAGCACACAGGGGTAGAAAACTAAATATGGTGATTGAGATGTGTTGTATTCCCTGGACTTGCATAGATGTGGATCTGTTTAACTTGTCCTAGAGCCAATAAATGAACACATATCAAGAGATTCTAACCATTCCAATATTAGATGACTTAGCATTAAGGATTTCAAGTGAAAATATTTTGTTAGTGCTCTTTCATCATAGGGTCTTCACTCAATGAACCTATGACATAGCACATGCATTCATGGGATATTAAAGAAAACCCCTAATTTCATTATATATTGATAAATACCTTCCAAAATCCATTTTTTGAACCCACATCGCAATACATCTTTAAAATAAAAATATCCCCATGTTTACTAGTGTTAGCACAAGGGCACACCCAAGGTTCAATGCTACAACATTACACTAACAAAACCCTAACTACTGGTTCTTTCGGCAACACCTGCGAAGCAGATGAAGTCTCACCCGAGGTAGAGGTAGGGGTGGTTGCATGACTCAGATGTATGCAACCTTAGTTGGGACACAGATCTGTAATTCTAACACTTAACAGAGCACTCAATAGTTAACATTCATCAATATCCAATCTTAGTTACAACGCAGTTAAACCCTAATTACATAGTATCACGGTATTTATTCAGATCTAAGGTATTTAAGCACTAAGCATATGTACATAAGTCATATCTAACATCCATCCATATTATTAAGCACTAAGCATCAATTGATCATTCATCTATATTAAAGAACTAAGAAAGTAAACACATCAATACATCGCACAAAGCATAGAAACACGACATGTACATGGTTCACCCTTACCCTAGGGCTACGTCCACCAAATCTTCTCTTAATTATTATGTTTGGTAAAGATTCTTACAGGCACCTAGCATCCAAGTTCTACTCCATAGAAAATAGGATATCTGCGGGCACTCTGCCATATCCTCCTTCTTCTAGCTAGGGAACAACACTAAGCCTTCACACAGTCTCTTACAGTTACTTGCACTAGCCTTGCAAGCCTCACACAGTATGCACAAAGCACTTACAACTCTTGATCACATAGATCGAACTCTAGCACTTAGCACACCGGCCTACTAGGTATCTCCTTCTTACATCACCTAGCTACTTATTTATACATTACAAAATAGACCTAAACATGGGTAAACCCATGGGTCGACATCCCATGCCCATTACATAATCCTGAATCCCAAAAAGGGCCCTAAAAGGGTCCGAGATCCTGCGATCTCTGCTTCATCTTGCGCTTCGCCTTTGACAGTCTCTTGAAGTCCCAAAATTAGGTCAAACATGACCAAGAATCCTCAAAACTTGGTAAAGAGCCAACAGGCCCCCAACACTCAACTGTGACTCATCCCGAGTCACTCTGATCTGACTAGTTCTACTACAAAAGACTTGATCTTGGCTCGAGATGCTTCGAATTTTTGTTGTGTCATGGCCTCTTGTTCAACGAAATCTTGTATGACTTCTTCTTTGACAGGTCCCTCTAAGCGTTGTTCATCTGTAGTGATGACTTACTCCAGTTCCACTCCTTGGCCTTCGATCTCTGTGAATAGTTGGTAAGCCTCATCGTGTACAAGTTGGATCCCTTGAGTTACTTCCATAATATTGCTCTGAATAGTGTGGACCTGTTGTTGGGAAGTGCGCTTCTCTTGGGATCGCTTCATTCTTTCCACAACTTACAGGGGCTTCAACTGTGCCTGTATTGTCTCTGATTGCTACTTCGCTTCTTGTAGTTGTGACTCCAGTGCCTTCAATTATGTATTCTCAATGAGTCTATCATACATTTGGGCACTACAATCACTCAGTTTCTTTCATTCCATGGAAAGGAATTTGATTCTTTCAACTGCACTTCGAGCAATTTCTTCTCTTTGATCCCTTACATCCTGCGGGGTGTTCAGTACGGTGAGGAGCTCTAAATCTGTTATTCATTGATGTAGTTGTTGCATAGCTTCCGCGAGATGATCTACTTGATGCATGACTTGATCTTCTGTCGGTGGTTCTAATCCTGTCACAGAGTGGAGTGCTTTGTTGACTGCTTCTTTCACTTCGAGTTTCTTTGCGAGAAACTGTTCTTTTTCTTGTTGCATTTGTGCTTTCTCTTCTTCAAACTTTTCTTGGAGAGCAACCTTATCTTGTTCTACAAGTCGACGTTGTTCTACGAGAAATCCTTACACTTTCGTCAAGGCCTCGGTGGCTTGTTCTGTTTCTTCTTGTGCATGACGGAGGCGAGCTTCGACCGCATTAGCTAGTCAGCGGAGTTGGGCTGGCTCATCTCCCAACTCTGGTTCTCCTAATGGCAGGGGCACAGTGGACACTAAGCAGTTGGGCTAAAGGGCCTGTTGTACCCCTCAGAGGTCGACCTTAATTCTGTAGGGTTGTTATGATGAAGTCAAAATCATCAATAGTGAGCACAGTCTTCCTCTTGGTCACGGTTGCTTTGGATTTCTTCCGGGAAGAAGGTTTTGGGGGATAAACCTTCCTCTTCTTCAGGGGATCAACCTCGTCTCTGGGCGGTGTTACTTCACCTTTATTCTTTTCATCTCCTTTTCCATTTATCTCTTCTACTTCGTCATCACCCCCTCGGTTAGGTGATATTGAAGCAGTCTTACCTGAGGCAATGCTTAAGTCTTGGACCTCTTCAGTATTCTTCCTTCTGCTGGTGTCGGGTGTGTTTTGTTATTTGTGGATGGCCTTCGGGTTGTCCAGTTTAGGGTCATACATCTCTGCAAGGATGGTGGGGATAAGGAGGTCTACAGACCAATCCTTAGTGATCTCCTCAAGGTCCTCTTCCATGAGATTGTAGTATGACTGAAAATGCTCCTTATGTTCATCGGATCATTTTGTAATGTAGATGAAGTGTCGATCTGCGCAGAACTTCATGAGGGGTCGGAACCTCTGTATGGTGTTCGAAGTCATGCGAGGTTCATATGAAGGTATTATGTGTGAAAAAAAACATTCAACTACCACTGTTTGTTCATATCACTCGAGTAATAGAGTGTGGTGAACTTCATAGCAAGCGGATCGAACGGTTCAATATCTGGAAAGGTCACACCTTTTGACATCTCCCAGGAAACAAAGGTGATGAGGATCATGATCCAGCTAAAGTGAAACTTGTAGCCTTGATCTTGTGCTTCATGGCAGTCTAGTTCCAGCTGATTAACTAGGTACTTCGCCCAGTTCATCTGTAGACCTTCCATGCACTTCCCTGCAAGGTCAACAACAAAGCCTGTGACCTGTGTGGGTCGGTTCTTTCTTACTAACTTTTCAGCTATTAACTGGCAGGCTAGGTGTAGTGCGCCATTCTAGATGGAGGCTACCTTGTAGCCTCATGTCCCCTTTTCAACATCGTCGTATGTATCCTTGATCTTCTATGCTAGTGCGCGATCTGTGGCTTTTCCTAGATAGAACTCCTACAGGTCGGGTCCTTTCATACTTAATCTGATGATCCTATGGATCAAGGTCAGATCAATTGTGATACGGTGGTCTAGACATAAGTAGTCACCATGGTAACATGAAAGGAGTAGCTTGACACAGGCATTGATTTCCTGGTGCCTTCCGAAGTGTGGGATTTTCATTACACTTAACAGGGTGGACTGTGTGAGGTTCATCGTCCACAGCTGGGGGAATATCTTTGAGTTCTTTCCCTTCATCTTGGTCAGGTATTTATACGGGGTGAGCATACTATATTTCTTGCGATTTTCGAGGTTGAAGTCACTGAACTTTAATGTTGCGATCTTGTCATGTTGTGCTTGAACTACGCGTATCCCCTTCAGGAGGTACGTAGTAACCATGGTGTACTCGAAATCGCTTGGAACACTATCACGACACACTGCGTCATCCAGAGGAAGGATGTAGTTGGGAAATATGGTCGAGATCATCTTTTCTTTTTCTAGGTCATCTTTGTGTTTGGTTCTCTTTTCCACTGATGGTCGGGATGGTCCAGCTCCGTGAGAAGTCGACAGAGAGGCTTGCACTCCTCGCATCGATGACGCTTGTACACCCACAGACATCACTCTTTTAGACATGACTCCCTCAGTTATGAGGTCGATGAGTAATTCCTTCACAAACTCTTCGAGTGCACTAAGTTCTTCGGACATACACGCTCACGGTTGAATATCTCAGGTTCAAAGAGTAACTGCTCAATGCAACGGGATGGATGGCAATAGCGCGATGATCACTATGAAAAATCAACTATTCTATGGGCTCAAATAGTCGAGGTTGGCAAAAGTGTTCTCGTTGCATGGCGCGATGAGATAAATAGATAACTTGGAAACGGATCTCTTGCAATGGGTGAGAAGCCTTCATTAACTTAGTTATGTCCATTATGGCATGGTCCCAATGGTCTGGTGGCTAAATTTCTGACCATAAATGCATTTCTACTCATTCGGGTCATCGGTCTAACAGTTATACTGTTCCCAATGGCTATATTGTTTCGCCATGGTGAAGTGCCATGTGACGCAGTTCTGATATCTCGGCGAAGTTATAATTTTGAAAATTTTCCTACTATGAACTTCCCTCTAGAACCTTCTGTAACTTTTTGATCTTAGCTCTCTTATTACTTAGTTTTCTAGCCTTCTTTCCGGTGAGCTTCGTCTCGGAATTCATTTTCCAATCTGATTCTTATCTTCTTCTGGTAGAGTAACATCGCGTTGTTGAGATTCTTTCCTATAAATCAAGGGTAATACTTCATATGTATCTAGAATAGGTACTTCAGTCTTCTGTAGGTATTCTAGTGTTCTTCCCACTTTGACATCCAAGTCTCTAGTTTTAAATAGCCTCACTTGGTTCTCCTTTTCTTCAATCAAGTGTGTGATCCTCCTAGTCATGAAATATTTCAACTCTTGCTTCTTTTGTTCTAAGACTTCTTCTTCTTTCCTTCTGTCTTGATCTCCTTCAATCCAAGGTTTTCCTAGTAACATAGCAAATGGAGTGTTGTTCTCAATAAATTTAACAACTTCAAATTCTTCCTCTGTCGAAGTTTCTTGAGCACTCATAGATATCTAGGTAATTCTTCCACATAGGGTTTTCAGTTTTCCTCTGAATAATCCTATTTCTCCCAATGAAGGAATCATAGCAGGCTCCCCTAAAAGTTCACAAGTTCTTTCTATCATGATATTCACCTATGTTTCCTCATCCAGAACACGGTCAATGTTGAAGTCTCCTATTCTTGTTTCAATGCACTCTTTTACTTTGAAGATCTCTAATAAGTTGATATGTTGGTGGTCATTTAGGGTTTCTTTCATCTGTAGAAATACTTTTTCTTATTCTTTCTTGGGTTCTTCTATAATATCAGTTTCTTGACCTTTCTCGTGGTCTTCTTGTCTCATATTCATCCTTTCAAACTTATCAATCATTATAGGGCAATCCAATACTTCATCGTTTATAGCTTTGCAACAGAGGCAACTAGGTCTTCTTCCAGGGCATTCCTCAGCAAGATGTCCTGGTTTTCTGCAACTGTAACAAAGGGTTAATCCTCTCTTTCTCTTAAATGATCCCCAGCCTCTCCTGTACCGTGTGATAGGATCATGGTAGCTAACCTGCAACAAATTCTTTCTAGGGTCCTGCATCCATTTGTTAGTCCAAACATTCTCTCTATGCATAGGTATAACATATCTTTCACTATTATTATAAGATCTACTCATATCAAATCTTCTTTCTTCTATCAGTGCCATATTTTTCAAGCTAGGACAAATCTTATCAAACATACCTAGATTCATACTCTAGAAAAAAAATTCCACTTATCTTACTTTTACAGAGGACAAAGCTTACAGGTCTTACCTCTTTAGTCTCACTTTCACCTTTATCAAGGCACAAGATCCTAGATCTTACCTCTTTTCTTCATATATGACCTCTTTTCTTTAGATATGACCCTTCCTCTTGGCACAGAGCTCCACATATCAAGTAGTTATGCATATTAGGGCAACAGTTCTATGCACAAAGATTTTCTCTTTTACAGTTCAGATCTTCACACAAAGATCCTTTTTCCTTAGTTCCCAGCAATCATAGTTTCAGGTCGGATCTTTGCACAAAGCTTCTTCTTCCTCAGTTCCTAGCAATCACATTTTCAGTTTGGATCTTTGCACAAATCTTCTTCTTCCCCAGTTCCCAACAATCAAAGTTTTAGGTCCCAGCAATGGAACCATTTGTTGGCATAGGGGCAGACCCAGGGTTCAACGTACCAACAAAACCCTAACTACCGGCCCTTTCGGCAACACCTACGAAGCAGATGAAGTCTCACCCAAGGTAGAGGTAGGGGTGGTTCCAGGACTCAGATGTCTGCAACCTTATCTAGGACACAGATCTGTGATTCTAACACTTAATAGAGCACTTAACAGTTAACATTCATCAATATCCAGTCTTAGTTACAGTGCAGTTAAACCCTAATTATAGAGTATCACAGTATTTATTCATATCTAAGGTATTTAAGCACTAAGAATATGTACATAAGTCATATCTAACATCCATCCATATTATTAAGCACTAAGCATCAATAGATCATTCATCTATATTAAATCACTAAGAAAGTAAACACATAAACACATCAATACATCGTGCAAAGCATAGCAACACAGTATGTATGCGGTTCACCCCCACCCTGGGGCTACATCCACCAACTCTTCTCTTCTTTATTATCTTTGGTCAAGATTCTTACAGACACCTAGCATCAAATTTCTACTCCGTAGAATACAGGAGATCTACGCGCACTCCACCAGATCCTCCTTCTTCTAGCTAGGGTACAACACCAAGCCTTCACATAGTCTCTTATAGTTACTTGCACTAGCCTTGCAAGCCTCACACAGTATGCACAAATCACTTACAACTCTTGATCACATAGATCGAACTCCAGCACTTAGCACACCATCCTACTAGGTCTCTCCATCTTACATCACCTAGCTACTTATTTATACATTACAAAATAGGCCTAAACATGGGTAAACCCATGGGCCAACATCCCATGCCCATTACATAGTCCTGAATGCCAAAAAGGGCCCTAAAAGGGGTCGAGATCCTGTGATCTCCGCTTCGTCTTGCTCTCTGCCTTCGATAGACTGTTGAAGTCCCAAAATTAGGTCAAACATGACCAAGAATCGTCAAAACTTGGTCAAGGGACAACAACTAGATACCCCTTTTCTTAGCCCCCAATACCTATGAACCCATCATTACCATGCATCCCCTCCCTTCCCCAATATCTACAATATATTGACTTTATTTTTCACAATTTTAAAATCCCCTTTATGAATGGACGTGATAAGATATTGGTCAACAAGGTGAATCCCCCGCCATGTCTTTCATGTTTTCTATGTTTCTTGGGCTTCAAGTGAGTTCATATCTTCGCATATGTTAGAAATGATATGGTTTCTATTGTTTCTATTTTATCTTTTGCTAGTTATAGGATCGAAGAATGAAATTCAAAGTATCCAACTTTTCCTACAAGCTGGTTGATATGGTTTTTTGTTAGGACCTATGTTACATGAAACTTCAATTTCACTAAAGGCTCCTTAAAATTATCTATCCAAGTTTTTGTCTCCATGTTACTATGATCTTGATAATATTTCTAACATCGCTTCAAAACTATGGAAGTAATATGGATTCTAGTGAGAACATTGACCTAAGGTTTATAGTTTACTAAAAAATGAAATTCCAAACATTCGCAAGGGATTTTGTTAGAAACCCATTCTTATAAAATTTGAACCAAAATTAATATATTTCTCTTTTACCCACCAAATAAAATTTTAAAAAAGGAAGCTACAAAAAAATATAGGAATCTAATATTGAAAACTAGAATACATGTTGCGATGCATATCAAGTGAAGAAAAAAATAATAATGAATGTTATGTGATTTTATTTCTTGAAATCCAACATTGTTTACTTGCATATATATACCAAAAATTTTGAAAATATTCTCAATATATTCATCTTTTGTATGGAGGTTGTAGCACTCCTTGTGCATTCCAATATTTTGCATAGGGCACATTTATGTGTGACGATTATAGGATTCAAACTTTCCTAATGTATTCCAACATTTCCAATAGGGAACATTTTTTTATGGAATTAATTTAATAAAATTTTACAAACACGGACCTTTTTTTCTTCTTTCCATGAAAAACAATTTGTAGTTGTTTTGTTTACCAAAATTGAACACAAATAAGGCATGGTGACTATAGTAACAAGAATACTCAAATGGTAAATCTCACAAAAATAATATGCAATTTAATCTCGTAAGTTAATCTCATAATTTAATCTAAAAAATAAAATAATAAGTTACTGCAAAGACCAAATCACAAGTTCAATTCCTAGTTAAAAATCCATGGCATGTGACCAAATATTTGAGTTTATTTAAGAAAACATTGATTTCTTTGTTTTCATTAGTGTCATGAAGATTTCAATGATTTTGAAGTAGTTTTTTCTTGTGGAAATACAAGGAAAACACCTTCTTGTAGAGGTTTTTATGGAACCTCCCCGAAAAAATATTCCCTTAGTTGTTTATAGCAAAGGTTGTTAGTGGAGGTAGGTGGATGGAGGATTTTGCAGAGGTTTTTTTTTTCGGTATGCATGTATGGCACGTATGCACTAGTGCACATGTAAACACTACCACACCGGTGCTTAAATTTTCAAATGCCCCGTCACTGTTCATAGTGGAGGTGGGTCGCTGGAGGTTTTTACGGAGGATTTTTTTATCAGTGCACCTTTAAGGAATATATTCACTAGCACATTAATGAACAATAACACCCCGGTGCATCCATGTCCCAGTATCACTTCCATACTTTATGATAAAATTACATGCACCAAATAAATCATACCAATGTCGTTGAACAACACACACTGGTGCACCTAAATGTCTAGTGACTCACCACGGTAGGGTAAATAAAAAAACATTATCAAACTGATTTTCATTGTTACAGTGCATCATGTGCTTTAAAACTCTCAAGCAAGAACTGGTGCTCACCTTTGTTTTTCAATGTACCTGTATAGAACACATGCACTGGTGCACATCTAAAAACCAATGCATCGATGCTTAAATGTTCAAATGCTCCGTCACTTTTCATAGAAAAGGCGGGTCGCCAGAGGGTTTTGCGGAGGATTTTTATCAGTGCATATTTAAGGAATATATGCACCAGTGTGTTAATAAAAATGATGCCTCGGTGCGTCCATGTTCCAATAGCACCGCCATAATTTATAATAAAATTGTATGCACTGAATAAATAACACCAATGTCATTAAACAACACACACTGGTGCACCTAAATGTCTAGCGACACATCATGGTAGGGTACAAATAAACAAATTACCAAACTGATTTTCATTGTTACAGTGCATCTTGTGATTTCAAACTCTCATGTAAGCATCGATGCTCACCTTTTTTCATAAGACGCCATGTTTTTGGTGCTCTACACTCACTTGGATAGCTCCATTGTTGGATTCCACACATTTCCAAATTTTGGAAATTAGCAAACATTTTCATTTCCTATCAATGGTGCAACCATGCCTCCTCGGGACAAAATAGAACATGTAAATTATTTATTACCTTCCTATTTTCATTTGCATCCAATCAAAATTACAATTTAGCTTGAAATTTGGCATTTTTTTCAATTTCATGCGTTGTTCCTAAATGATTCAGCTCACCCCGAACTGGTGCATACTATGTTAAACACACAATGAGAATCGTCGCCATTGCATCCATATATTTTTGCACCGGTGTCATTCAGGCCAGCACACCATCATAAATTACCAAAAAGCATCCTTCGGAACACCTTGACACTGGCACAAAATGGGCTTATACCCACACTAGAACACTACAATTCATTAACTGCACCACTAGCTCAATGATATATAAAATTTAATCTGGAGGTGCACTAAGTTTAAACAATCACACTGGGGCATACTCGAAACATAAAGCCCCAGAGAGTCATTGTTTAAACGCACTGCGATGATTTATAATTAAATTATATGCACCGAATAAATTGCACCAGTGTGGTTGAATATTATGCACCGATGCACCTAAATTTCCAAAATCTCACCGATGTAGGGTAAATTAAAAAAACAAAATTGCCAAACTGGTTTTCGTTGTTACAGTGCATCCCATGCTTCCAAACTCTCAAGCAAGCACCAATTCTCACATTTCTTCCTAAGACGCCCTATTTTCGGTGCTCTACACCAACTTGAATAGCTCCATTTGTGGATTCCACACATTTCCAATTTTTGGAAATTACATCAAAATTTCATTTCATCTCAACGGTGAAAACATGCCTCCTGAGTACAGAAGAGACCAGGTAAATCATTTATTACATTCCTATTTGTGTTTTCATCCATTCAAAATTACAATTTAGTTTGAAATTTTTTATTTTTTTCAATTTTGTGTGGTGTTCCTAAATGGTTCAACTAACCCTGAAGCACTCCATACTGTCTTAAACACATAGTGAGCACCACCAATAGTGAACCGAATAAATTTATGCACCAATGTCATTCGCTCAAGCACATTGCGATGAATTATTAGAAACAAAGAAGTGTTTCCTTCGAAATGCCCTGAAATTGGAGGAAAATGGGATTCTTCCCACATCGACACATTTCACTTCATCAACTGCACTGCTAGCTCAAAGATACATAAAATTTAACCTATTGGTGTACCAATTCTAACCAAAAACATCGGGGCGTACCCGAAAAATAACGCCCCAACGAATCAATTTTCAAATGCACCGCCATACTTTTTTAAAAACATACATGGACTGAATAAATCTCTCTAATTCCCTTTAGCATTATGCACTTTTATCACAACGAATTATAAAATTTAACGTAGTGGCGCAACCATTGTAATCTAGTGCATCGGTAATGTATACAAAAACGCAACGAGACATATATTGCCTGATTTTTCAGAGCGAAGCATCTCATTGGACACCTCATTCCCAATTCTTTATCCTTTAATACATGATGCATCCTTTGGAACTCCCCAAAACTAGTGCACAATGGGATTCTACCTGCACCAAAACATTTCACTTCATTAACTGCACCACTATCTCAATGTTATATGAAAAATCAACGTAGTGGTGCATCAATTTTAACCAACCACCCCTAGTGTGTACCCAAACCATAACACCCTGGAATGTCAATGTTCAAACACACCACCATAATTTATAAAAAACATACACACGCCGAATAAATTTCTCTAGTGTCGTTTAAAATTACCCATTGATACACTTCACTTAACTAACGACACTGCTAAAATAAAAATTTATAAAATTCAACGTAGTGGTGCAACCATTGTAATACAACGCACTGGAATTGTATACATAAGTGCATCGAGACATATATTGGCCAAATTTTCATAATGGGGCATCTCATTGGATTCCTCGTTATCGATGCTATATCCTTGACAACGCACCGAGGTACAAAATGTCGATGCTCCACTATCGCGATCATGTCAGTGCGTTAATAGTAACCTATCACACCACTTTAGTTGCAATAATGAAGTTGAGCTTAGTAGTGCCCATCAGTCCACCAAACACACTGGTGTCATAAATGCAACATCAACGATAGACAACATGTTGGTGCTTTGGTAGACATGATGCATTGTTGCTTTTGGTTTAACAAAGAGCATCGTGGATTTGTGCACTATAAATTTTAGCGTTGCAGTGCGTCTTTGTTAACAAGATGAACCAGTGTTGTTAAAAGAATTGCATCAGTGAATATAGTCCTATGGAACACACTTCTTAGAGGTTTTTTTATTTTCATTTAGTGCACAGACACTAGGGTGTATGAATTATTGGAGGTGCACCAATTGATTTAAAAATAAATTGTAAAAAATATTTAATTTGGATTTTTTTAAATACGCATCATTTATATATGTATTTGTCTTATAATTTCAATTTATTTTATCTTTATATATGTACCTAACAATATTTTTATGTGAATCAAAGATGATGACGATGAGAGTAAGAGAAGGTGGGGCAGCGACAAGTCGAGACGTACGCATTTGTGTGTGAGTGGGAGGCTAGGGAGAGGGATAGGAAGGCTTACCCTTGTCGTATTTCACAACATACACATGACCTTTTGATGGATATTGGCCTCATAAAGTTTTATTAGGAGGGTAGATCCCTTAGGGAGAAATCTGCATTGTTACAATGGTTGATTTGTCATTGGGATCATGTGAGAGAGGTGTTCAAGGTCGGTCTCAATATGTGGTATCATCCCATGGAGGAGGATGTTTATTTCATCACTGGTTTTTCTAGGAGGGGGGTATATTTTATCCATTTCCCTACGCTTTCTCTCGATGTTGTAGGAGAGACCCAATTGGAATATGTGCAGAGATATGTCGGTCTAGATATTCCTTCGGCTCAAAGTTCTAGGTTAAAGGTGGTTATTTGTGGATAGGTACATTTGAGAAAGAGTACATTAGGTTTCTATGTAATATTCTCTTGTCACTGTCATAGTATAGCCTTGATGGGAAGAACATTAGTTGATCTATGTTGTATTATGTAGATAGTTTATTGCGGGAGCATAGTTTGTAATATTAGCACAGTATCACGATCTTCCTTTACATTTATTATAGTAGCATAGTTTGTAATGTAGGGTCTTTATTATCATAATTCAAATCTAAGAAACCTAATCATAGGACTAGAGAAAGAGGAAGTAGGAAACATGTTAGAGCCTAAACTAAATTGGATTCATTTCATGAAAAAGAGTGAATCCATCTATAATAAGCTTACACTGATAATTGGCAACAAACATTTTTCTCCAAAACACTGGGATAACCTATAAAGTCATAGGCCAATCCATGAACCAAAAGGCATCAATGATATAGTCTAGACTCTAAAAACACTATTTTCTTCATAATTTCTCTTACAAACAATGTTTTCTAACTTATGGCTTTTAACCTTTTTTCTTATTGTTTCTTATTATGTTCAGTTATTTTATAGCTAGAAAAAGACTATTGGGTGATGTAATACCATTGCCCCTACTTCTATCAAGTAAACAAAAAATTTGAGGCAAAGTTGAAAAGATGAATTGGGTTTCAATGATTTTGAAGTAGGTTTTCCTTGTGGAAATACAGGGAGAACACCTTCTTGTAGAGGTTTTTATGGAACCTCCTCGAAAAAATCTTCCCTTAGTTGTTTATAGAGGAGGTTGTTAGTGGAGGCGGGTGGATGGAGGTTTTTTCAGAGGTTTTTTTTTTGGTATGCATGTATGGCATGTATGCACTAGTGCACATATAAACACTACTGCACTGATGCCTAAATTTTCAAACTCCCTGTCATTGTTCATAGTAGAGGCGATCGCTAGAGGTTTTTACGGAGGATTTTTTAATCTATGTGCCTTTAAGGAATATATGCACTAGCAAGTTAATGAATAATAACACCCTGGTGCATCCATGTTCCAGTAGCACTGCCATAATTTATAATAAAATTACATGCATCGAATAAATCATACTGATGTCATTGAAAAACACACACAGGTGCACTTAAATATCTAATGACTCACCACAGTAGGGTAAATAAAAAAACATTATCAAATTGATTTTTATTGTTATAGTGCATCCCGTACTTTCAAAATATCAAGAAAGCACTGGTGCTCACCTTTTGTTTTTCAGTGTAGCTTTATAGAACACATGCACTGGTGCACATCTAAACACTACTGCATCGATGCTTAAATGTTCAAATGCTCTGTCACTTCTCATAGCGGAGGCAGGTCGCCAGAGGTTATTGTGGAGGATTTTTATCAGTGCACCTTTAAGGAATATACACACTAGTGTGTTAATAAAAATAATGCCCATAATTTATAATAAAATCACATGCATTGAATAAATAACACTGATGTCATTGAACAACACACATTGGTGTGCCTAAATGTCTAATGGCACAACGCAGTAGGGTGAATAAAAAAATTACCCAACTGATTTTCATAATTACAGTGCATCCTATGATTTCAAACTCTCAAGTAAGCATCGGTTCTCACCTTTTTTCCTAAGACTCCATGTTTATGGTGCTCTACACTCACTTGGATAGCTCCATTGTTGGATTCCACATATTTATAAATTTTGGAAATTAGCACAAATTTTCATTTCCTCTCAACGGTGCAACCATGATTCCTCAGGAAAAAATTGTAAATGTGTTGAAACTACACAAATCAGATCTAGTCTAGTCTCTCAGGAAGTTACAGGAGTGAAATGCCACCTAGTCTAGTCTCTCAGGAAGTTATGGGAGTGAACTGCCACCTACTTGAGTTAACTAGTCAACTAGTCTTCAGTTAACTGACTGAACAAAGTGTAGTGAGGAGTAGATCAAGGAGTCAAGGGTAATGCACCATTCTGGTGATGATCCCAAGGCAAGTGTGTATTAGCATGGTGATGATCCCAATGTTGCATGGTGACAAAACCAATGCATCATCTAGACTCAACTCAACTAGTCAAACTGAAGTGTTAACTAAAAGAGAATATTCTCTAGGTGGGATATTCTCGCCTAATATATAGGATATTGGATAATGACTAATTATGACTAATAAAAAATGAAAAAACTTATGAAAAATATATCCTAGGTGTGTGTGAAGTAACTCCAACACCCCCCCTGAACATCACTATGGTGAAAATAAAGAATGCGTCCCGACAATGAGGCCATGTTAGGTACCGAAATACAAAAGATACACTGAAATAAAGTGAGGAAAGAGGAAAAACCTCATGGGAAAACCCCCCCTGAAGGTAAAATGAATGTAAAAAGAAGAACTATAGTTGCTAGGAAACTGTTTCCTTCACTCCAAGACGACTTCACAGAGAATGGAATTTTTTCTCAGTCAAGGTCTTGGTGAAGATTTATGTTGTCTGTTCTACTGAAGGACAGAACTGTAGGTCGATGATCCCCTCATGTACTAAGTCCTGGATGTAGTGCATGTGGATCTCGATGTTCTTCGTCCACTGCCTCTGAACTGGATCTCTACAGAACTTCAGAGTGCTCTGGTTGTCACACCAGATGACGATCGATCGATGAAACTGAATGCCCAACTCAGTGAGAAAATGTTGTAGCCACATAGCATGAATGGATATGATAACTACCCCTCTGTACTCTACCTTGGCTGAAGATAGAACAATGGAAGATTGCTTCTTGATCGACCAACATATAGGTCTGAAACCAAGACTGAGTGAGTAACCAAATGTGGACTTGCGATCAGTGTTATCGCTAGCCCAGTCAGAATCAGTAAACCCAATGAGATCTAATGTAGAGTCTACTGCATAATGAATCCCAAAGGTGATTTTTCCCTGTACGTATCGAAGGATATGCTTTGTCGCCTTCCAATGTAGCTCATGCAGCTCTTGCATGAACCTAGAAACTATGTCAACTGCATCGGAGAGGTATGGTCTGGAGTGTGTGAGATACGACAAGCTCCCCACTAGATGTTTGTACAGTGTGTTGTCAACCAGTGGAGTCTCCCCACCATCCTCAAGTTTGACTCCTGATAGGAAAGGATTCGGAGAAGACTTGCAGTCTGTCATGTGAAATCTCTCAAGGATATCTCGTGAATACTTGGCCTGGGACAGTTTGATTCCTGATGCATTTTGGCTTATCTTGATTCCAAGGAAGAAGTGTAGCGGACCCATGTATGTCATCAAAAACCTGTCATGTAGAATCCTCTTGATTGCAAAAATCGTTGAATTCGAGCAACCGGTGATCATCAAATCATCAACATACAGAACTAACAGTAGAAGTGAATCACTCGTCTTGAGCATGTAGACATTCGGGTCTGATTTACAATGTACAAATTTCTGTGAAAACAAGTAGGAGTCCATCTTGGCATACCATGCCCTCGGAGCCTGCTTGAGACCATAAAGGGACTTCTTCAGTCGACAGAACAATGATGAGTCCTGCATAAATCCCTGGGGCTGCTCCATATAGATCTCCTCAGAGAGATCACCATGAATAAATGCATTCTTCACATCCATTTGATGGAATTCCCATCCCTTGGTTGTCGCAATGGCAAGTGCCAATCATATGGAGTCCATCTTCACTACTGGAGTGAATATCTCATCATAGTCAATACCATGCACATGTTGAAATCCTTTGGCAACATGCCCGGATTTGTATATGCTAATTTGTCCATCTGTTGTTCTCTTGGTCCTATAGACCCATCTACATCTGACAAGTTTCCTCCTAGAAGGAAGGGAACCAGATCCCAAATCTGGTTCTCGAGGAGGGAGTTGTACTCCTCCTGCATGGAGGATTCCCAAAATGGATTTCCAGTAGCCTCGCCATAAGACTGTGGATTTGAATATTGAACCAAGAAAATATGCATGGAGGGTTCAGTGGTAGTGAGTGCAATAGGAGGCTCCTCGAAATCATATCAATTCCTCGTAGTATCAGATGTATCACCAACGAGATCCCCTGCATCCTAAAGAGTAGTATGTGCCCACTTGTGCCTCTTCTCTAGATTTGCAACTGCATCTAGATGGTTTAACTCTGCATATGATTGTACTGACTCTGAATCTGAATCATCTGAGTCCTCTGAATCAAAAATTTTGTCTAAAGAATATTCATCATGTGCATTCTCATCATCTCGGACAGGTGGAAGAATTAAGGTGTTTGCATGCGATTATTGAGGTACATGCGAGACACTTTCCTTGAATTGGAAACTACGCTCAATGATGAGCCAATCTGAGGAAAGATAAATAAGCTTATATCCCTTCACACCGTAGAGGTATCCAAAAAAAATAAACTCATTTCTTTGTGGATCAAGTGCCTTCCTCTTTTCAGAGGGAATCTGGGCCCATGCACGTGAACCGAAAATGCGAAAGTGGGTCATTTCTGGTTTGAAGCCGCTCCAATCTTCGTAGGGGGTCTTATCCTTGACAAATCTATGGGGAGATCTATTTTGGATGTATGTTTCAAAATTAAGTGCTTTGTCCCATAGTCTCTATGGTAGTGACTTTGAATTTAGGATGCAAGATGTCATCTCCTTTAGAGATCTGTTTTTCCGCTCAACAACTTTGTTTTGCTATGGAGTATAGGGAATTGTGTGTTGCAATTGAATCCCTGCCTCATGGAAAATATTATGGATCTCATGATTTACATACTCTACCCTATTATTAGTTCAGAGGACTTTGATCTTCTTTCCGGATTGTGTCTCAACCAGGGCTTTGAAATCTTTGAGGTGTTGAAAGACCTCAAATTTTTGCCTGAGAAAGTAGATCCATGTAAAACGTGAGAAATCATCAACAAAAATGAGAACAAAACTCTCTTTGATGATGGATGGATGCGGAAAAGGACCCATAAGGTCATTGTGGATGACATCTAAAGGTGCAGAATCTCACTAAGACTTTCCTTTGTCAAATTTCTCTTGAGGGTGTTCTCCGAGAACACATCCCTCACATACTCCCTTGGAGAAATGGATGTCTGGTAGACCATCAAACAATATTTTCTTGCTAAGTCGTTGCATGTATTTGAAATTCAAATGTCCAAACCTTTCGTGCCATATCCTACTACTTTCATCAAAATGAGTAAGTAGTAGAGCATAATCAGGTTCAATGAATTTACAAAATGTATACAATCTACACTGCTGATTTACCTCACCGGTAGCAACCCTGGAGTTGGTTTTCATGTCATAGATGTCCACGGAATTTGGTGTGAATATGAATTTATTTCCAGTGTCATAATTTGGCATCTGATACATGGAGAGAAGGTTGACGGAAAGTTTTGGAACATGCATGATCCAGATGGATATCGGTGGCCACCCACCTTTTCCAACTGGCTCAAAACAGCGTTCTGACATTTTTGGAAATTTACTATTTTTAGCAGTTTTTCGGGTCCTGAACTTCTGGAGCCGTTTTGAGGCCCTAAACGACGTTTTTTCGGGTATGTTGCGGTTGAAAAATTCCATCCTGGAATTTTGTCAAAATTGTTGTAGTCCTCGGATATTTCTTTCCAACGAGCTATCATACGCCTAAAACGGAGATCGTATGCAAAAGTTACGACCCCGGGAAGTTGATGCACCAACTTACCCAAACGGGGCCCACATGACTTTTGGTGCTTCATCTCCTAGGGTTAGGTTTTTGGATGTCT
>SNQJ01S0001514.1:45106-167398 GCA_010110895.2 Picea sitchensis | reverse complement strand
CAAGCCAAATATTTTCTTGGAATCACTAACTACTACTGATCTATTGATGTGCAGGTATTTATTGAGTTATTAAGTGCATACAAGATTCATCAACACATGAAGATCACAATGTATTCAAGATGTAGAAGCACAAGCAAAGATCTAACCTTTTTATTATGAGCAATGTAAGATCAATACAATAGATGGTCGATCTGGCATAAACCTCAGATGGCCATACAAGCAATAGATATGAGCTGCTACAAAATTCTCCCGAAAATACAAAATAAGCCTCCAAAGGTTGGATATACAATGAAGACTGAATCAAGTAGATCTGAGCCGTACTAATGCTCAACCTCCAAGCTAGAAAGTGCCATGCCCTGCTAGAATGCTGAAGCCCTCAATAATTCATCCCTACTACCAAAAGTGTCTAATCATCTCGAGAAATATGCCAAATGATAGATCGAGCAACTGCAAGGACAACCCAGATGTCCAAATTCCCAAATCCACTCTCAAACCCTGTAGATCTAAATTCTTCCACTGAATGGTGTGCCCCACTGGATGAATGAAACCCTAGATGGTTCATCCCTGATGAAGGATGCCTCCAAATTCTCTGAAACTCTCCAAGAATATAGATCGGGCTATGAGAATCTCGTGGGAGAAGTTTAGGACTCAGATCTCAAGAAGATCTCCCTAGATCTGAGTTTTACTGAATCACAGGATGTCCCCTATGCCCCTAAGATGTCCCAATATATAGACAAATGTAGAATGATGATAACCCTCCACAAAATCCCTCAAACTGATGGTCCTGCCCCTGCAAACAAAACCCAACTGTCGGAATGGCCCCAAGCACTCAGGATAAGCTGGATCGAACCTCCCTCTAGATGATGGTGCACCCTCACTGGAAACACAAGAACAATACGGTCTGCTACCTTCTAAAGCGCTAGATGGACATGGGCTGAGACTAGAATGGTGTGGAGGAGTCTTTCATCCTCGAGACCAAGCTGCGGAACAATGTGAGTGGATATTTCACCATTGAGTTGCTCACAAGGGTTTGTACAGCAAAACCCCCAAACTGAATGCTCGAGAGCAATAGCAAATGCTAATCCAAAACCAAAATGCCTAATAGGTGTGCCCCAGCCTCTTACTTATACTTTTTTCCTTCTAATTCTCTGTTGAGTTAGATTAACTCCCAGGGTTAATCTTCTATTCTTCTGTTGAGTTATCTTTTACCCTTAATCCCTTTTTCTTTCTTAAGTCAACTTAAAAATATAACTTTATCCTCCTTGACTTCCCCTTTTAGTGTAAGACTATGACCTAGTGGGGGTGCCTAGGCCACTGAGTCTCCACATCACCTCTCTAAGAGGTGGGGGACATTATAGTCTCCCCTACTTTAAATTGCTTGTCCTCAAGCAATTCCAAACCTGCTTCTCTTACCACGTGTTCCTGCTCCCAAGTGGCATCCTCAATGGGTAAATCCTTCCACCTGACCAGGTACTCCTTGATGCTTCGGTTTCTGAGCCTCTTCTTTCGGAATTTTAGTACCTCCTCCGGAATCAAAACAAGTTGTCCCTCCTCATCCATGGGGGGTAATACCTCAATAGGCCTGATGTGTTGACCGAGGGCTTTCTTAAGGCACGAGACATGAAAAACATTGTGAATTCTGCTACCCTGTGGAAGCTCCACCTCGTAATCTTCGGCCCCTATCCTCCTGCTAACTCTGTAGGGTCCAAATAAATGTGGCTGTAGTTTCTCCGCTCTGCTTCTTTTAATGGAAGCCTGCCTATATGGTTACAGCCTCAAGTAGACTAAATCGCCAACCTCAAAAGTCTGGTCAACTCTGTGCTTGTCTGCTTGGACCTTATGTTGGTTTTGTGCCCTCTGTAGATGATCCTTCAATTCCCTGAGAATGTCTTGGCTCTGTTGCACCCAATCCTGCACCATGGGTGCCCTTCTGTCCCCAAAGGAAATCTCCACAAAGGAAAGGGGATCATAGCTATATAAAGCTCTGAAGGGTGTCATGCATATGGATACATGATGGGTGGTGTTCTAGCAATATTCTCCCAAGTGCAACCATCTGACTCATGCTTTTTGTTGTCCTGCTACTTAATTTTTGAGGTAGCCTTCCACCCATTTGTTGACTATTTCAGTCTAACTGTCCATATGAGGATGATAACTAGTACTAGGAGTCAATGTCGTACCTACTAATTTGAACAACTCTTGCCAAAATGTACTCATGAATCTACTGTCCCTGCCCCTGATAATGGTCTTGGGTAGGCCGTGTAGTATGAACACCTATAAAAAATAATTCGACCACCTGTGTCGCGCTGAATTCTGTGGCTATGGAAAATAACTGTGCAAACTTTGTCAATCTGTCCACCACCACGAAAATGCAATCCTTCCCCTGTGCTCTGGGAAAACTTCTGATGAAATACATGGATATACTTTCCCACTTGTGTTCTGGAATGGGTAGGGGTTGCAACAGTCATGTAGGGTGCGTGTGCTCATCCTTGTTTTCTTGGCATGTGGTGCACTCTTTGACATGCTTAATCACATCCTCCTTGGGGCCTTTCCATGCAAACCTCTCTCTCACCTACCTGTACGTCTTATTGATGCCCTGATGTCCTACTACTGGTGAGTTATGACACGCATGCAAGATATTATCTTTGAGAACTGATCCAGGAACTAAGAAGATTCAGCGTTTGTAATAAATGAGGTCCTTTATGATCCTGAAGTTGTCGTCCTGTATTTTTTCATCCAATATTTGTGAACTGATCCTTTGCATATTCCACTATCAAGTGATCCTTCCAGTCAACTGACATACCGGACATGGAAAAAATGGATGGCCTCCTGGATAATGCATCGGCTACTGTGTTGTTCTTCCCCTTGAAAAATTCAATGTCAGAGTCGTAGGCCTATATTTTGCTTACCCATTTCTGTTATCTTTCATTCAAATCTTTCTACTCCAGTAGATATTTAAGACTGTTATGGTCTGATTGACCACAAACCTTGCACCTACCAAATATTTCCTGAATTTGGCTAGTGCATGCATGATAGACAACATTTCTTTGTCATAAATGTTGTAAAGTAGTTCAGGACCTCTGAGTTTCCGACTTTCATAGGCAATGGGGTGCCTATTCTGCATCAACATGGCCCCTATACCTTCCCCTGATGCATCACACTCCAAGGTGAAGGGTATGCCGAAATCTGGGAGAGCTAGAACTGGACAGGTACTCATGACTTCTTTCATTTTCTCCATCGTGGTTTGGGCCTAGTCACTCCATTTGAAGGACCCATTTTTGGTCAGGTCAGTCAAGGGTGTGCATAGTTGAGAGAACCCTTTAACAAAGTTCCTGTAGTATGTGCATAGGCCCAGGAATCCCCTTAGTTCCGTGAGTGTCTTCGGAGTAGGCCATTCCCTAATGGCTGTTATTTTCTCCTAGTGTACCTCTACTCCTTTTTCCCCTATGATGTGTCCCAAGTAGAGTACCTCTGTCATCCCAAACTCACACTTGGATTCCTTGGTGTATAGTGACTGTTCTTCCACGATTGACAGGATTTGGTCCAAATGTCGAAGGTGTTCCTCCCAGGTTTTGCTGTAAATGAGTAAGTCATCAAAGAATACCAACATGTGTTTCCTCAGCTGTTTGTTGAACACATTGTTCATGCAGGAATGGAATGTGGTTGGGGCATTAGTTAACCCAAAGGGCATTACCAAAAATTCGTAATGGTCGTAGTGACACCTAAAGTTTTTTTTTAAGATGTCCTCCTCCCTCATGTTGATTTGATGGTAGCCTGAACGGAGATCATTTTTTGTGAAATAGATAGCTCCATGCATCTCATCCAGCAACTCATTAATCCTAGGTATGGGGTACCTATTTTTTATCATCTTTTTATTCAAATCCCGGAAGTCAATGCACATTCTCATCGTTCCATCCTTTTTGTTAACCAAGACTACTGAAGAAGCGAATGGGCTTGAACTCGGTCCGATGTGTCCTATGTCTAGAAGCTCTTTGATGGCCTTCTCTATCTCATCTTTATACTTCTTGGGATGCCTATAGGGTGTCGTGATAACTGGTTTATCCCCTGCTTCTAGCTCAATAATGTACTCGAACCCCCTGTCTGGTGGTACACCCGGAGGAATCGGCCCAAACACCTTGTGGTGCCTGTCAAGGATTTTTTTTAATCTCTGGAGCATAGTGCACCTTTCCCTTCTCGTCCACTCGTGTTGAGACTTTACATTCTACTGTGTATACAATTTCTTCCGTTTTGAAGATGGCTTCCATCCTCTTGGCCATGAACACTCTGGCAGAGTTACCTGTCATGCCTCTAAGGACAACCTTTCGTCCTCCTTCCTCTACAAAGGACATTTCCATGGTCTTGTAATTGGTGGTGATGGGACCTAAAGTGTTGAGCCAATGCACCCCTAGGATGATGTTCGTATCAGGAAGATCCATCACATACAGATCCTGCCTGCTACCWCTAACTCATGCCTTCCTAAGGTGAGTTTCATACCTGGTATGTATCTGTCATAGGGCATAGTACTCCCGCCTGCTACCTCTACTTTGAACCCTTCAAACTCTACTGTAGGTATGTGCCTCCTCTTTAGTAATGCCTCATCAATGAAATTGTGGGAAGATCCTCCATCAATCAGAACTGATACTCTCTATCCCTGCAAGACCCCTCTCATCCTGAAGGTGTTGAACTTGGGTACCCTGCTGATAGATGCCAAGGTATCCTTCTCTCCAACCGCACAGTCAAGTTCTGGAACCTCCTCTTCTCCTGTCTCTATAGTTTCAACCTCAATGTTTTGTATCTGACCATACTCTTCCTCCTCTTCATTGTCTGAGGTAACTTATATATAGTGAACCTGGCCACATCCCATGCACTTATGTGATGGATTCCATGGTTCTTTGCAAGTGAAGCAGAGTTTCTTTCTCCTCAGTTCCCTTCTGGCATTGTCATCTATCCTACCACGACCCCTATCAAATCCCTTTGGGTCACGTCCCCCTTGATTCATTGGAGGTCTTTGATCTCTTCCTCCACTATTAAGAGGTGGTCTGGGTATGAATCTAGGCTTTGCAGCTGGCCCCAAATCCCTCACCTTCCAAATGGCCTCCTGTAGGTTGTGGGGTTTAAAGGCCTTTACCCAACCCTTCAAGGGTTCCATCAACCCTTCTGTGAAAAGCATCATGAGCCTTGTTGGGGACATATCCTGTACCATAACTACCAATCTCTGAAATTCATCAATATACACTTCAACCGTACATGTTTGTTTGAGTTGGGTAAGCTCCCGGAAATGTAGCTCAGGATCTCCTTGCTCAAATCTATCAATGAGCCTCTGAGTGAACTCTATATAGGATACAATCTGATTGTGGCCGAGTGTGGTGAGTCCATGATACCACCAGTCATGAGCCTTGTCATCCAGGTACATAGTGGAAAATTTGATGGCCTCCATCTCTCTCATGGGGTTGAGTTGCAGGTAAGTATCCAACTTTTGTACCCAAGATTGAGCTGTCATCTTGGTTGTAGCATCAAAGTATGGAATTTCTATTTTTCCCGCTCTTCGTTCAAACTCAAAACTTCCCCTGTTGTTCATCCTGGGTTGATTTCTGAACTTGAGTTGACAATACTGTTCTAGGGACATCTGTTTTTGGATCTTCATATCTAAACTATAGTATTCATTTGGTACTCCTTGCCAATTGTCCCACAAAATCTTCAACCAATTCCTGTTTCCCTAGCTCATCTGAGAATGTGGGCATATACGGTCTCGGGTTGGCTCTGCCACTCATATGTTGGCCAAGTTGTTCATCTGTCAATGTGGGTATGTATCTCCTAGAAATTATCCTGCTACCCATTTGACCCTGGAGCGTGTCTCCTTCCAAACTCCCCTCAGATCTGGAAGCTTTCTCCTAATTATGTCTAATCTCCTCATGGATCCCATCGGATCCACCGGCCTCCTTATGCCCATAAGTATCAGGGTCTTCCCCCTTATGTGCCATTTCCATTAGAAATGCAATTAGCTTGGATTGGTTCATGTTCATTATCTACAGGCTCTCATCAACTTTCTTCAATGTTTCAGAAAGCTCAGCTTGTCCCTTCCTATTGGTTTCATGGTAATCATCCAAATATCGGACCAATGTGCTTTTCGTGCGGTTGACGGATTGCTGGAACTTGTTAAATTCCGCTGCTATGAGAGTCAGGTCTAAAGCTTCATGGTCATCTCTGGATCCCTCCATCTCGGCCTCTGTTTCACTGCTGGGTTTCTTCCTCCGACCCATAAGGATATTGTTGTACCTTTGCATGTGTCGATCCTTCCACAGGTTTGGAGGATCGAAGCTCTGATACCACTGTAATGATCCCAAGCCAAATATTTTCTTGGAATCACTAAATACTACTGATCTATTGATGTGCAGGTATTTATTGAGTTATTAAGTGCATACAAGATTCATCAACACATGAAGATCACAATGTATTCAAGATGTAGAAGCACAAGCCAAGATCTGACCTTTTTATTATGAGCAATGTAAGATCAATACAATAGATGGCCGATCTGGCATAAACCTCAGATGGCCATACATGCAATAGATATGAGCTGCTACAAAATTCTCCCGACAATACAAAATAAGCCTCCAAAGGCTGGATATACAATGAAGATTGAATCAAGTAGATCTGAGTCGTACTAATGCTCAACCTCCAAGCTAGAAAGTGCCACGCCCTGCTAGAATGTTGAAGCCCTCAATAATTCGGCCCTACTACCAAAAGTGTCAAATCATCCCGAGAAATATGCCAAATGATAGATCGGGCAACTGCAAGGACAACCCAGATGTCCAAATTCCCAAATCCACTCTCAAACCCTGTAGATCTGAATTCTTCCACTGAATGGTGTGCCCCACTGGATGAATGAAACCCTAGATGGTTCGGCCCTGATGAAGGATGCCTCCAAATGCTCTGAAACTCTCCAAGAATATAGATCGGGCTATGAGAATCCCGTGGGAGAATTTTTGGACTCAGATCTCAAGAAGATCTCCCTAGATCTGAGTTTTACTGAATCACGGGATGTCCCCTATGCCCCCAAGATGTCCCAATCTATAGACAGATGTAGAATGATGATAACCCTCCACAAAATCCCTCAAACTGATGGTCCTTCCTTTGCAAACAAAACCCAACTGTCGGAATGGCCCCAGGCCCTCAGGATAAGATGGATCGAACCTCCCTCTAGATGATGGTGCACCCTCACTGGAAACACAAGAACAGTACGGTTTGCTACCTTNTAGATCGGGCTATGAGAATCCCGTGGGAGAATTTTTGGACTCAGATCTCAAGAAGATCTCCCTAGATCTGAGTTTTACTGAATCACGGGATGTCCCCTATGCCCCCAAGATGTCCCAATCTATAGACAGATGTAGAATGATGACAACCCTCCACAAAATCCCTCAAACTGATGGTCCTTCCTTTGCAAACAAAACCCAACTGTCGGAATGGCCCCAGGCCCTCAGGATAAGCTGGATCGAACCTCCCTCTAGATGATGGTGCACCCTCACTGGAAACACAAGAACAGTACGGTTTGCTACCTTTCGAAGCGCTAGATGGATATGGGTTGAGACTGGAATGGTGTGGAGGAGTCTTTCATCCTCGAGACCAAGCTGCGGAACAAGGTGAGTGGATATTTCACCACTGAGTTGCTCACAAGGGTTTGTACAGCAAAACCCCCAAACTAAATGCTCGAGAGCAATAGAAAATGCTAATCCAAAACCAAAATGCCTAATAGGTGTGCCCCAACCTCTTACTTATACTTTTTTCCTTCTAATTCTCTGTTGAGTTAGGTTAACTCCCAGTGTTAATATTCTATTCTTATGTTGAGTTATCTTTTACCCTGAATCCCTTTTCCTTTCTTAAGTCAACTTAAAAATATAACTTTAGCCTCCTTGACTTCCCCCTTCAGTGTAAGACTATGACCTAGTGGGGGTGCCTAGGCCACTGAGTCTCCACATCACATCTCTAAGAGGTGGGGGACATTACACTAAGTTTAATCAATCACACTAGGGCGTAACACAAACATAACGCCCCAGAGAGTCATTGTTTAAACACACTGCCATACTTTATAATGAAATTATATGCACCAAAAAAATTGCACCAGTGTGATTGAATATTATGCATTGGTGCGCCTAAATGTACAAAATCTCACCGGCGTAGGGTAAATTAATAAAAAAAAATACCAAACTAGTTTTCATTGTTACGGTGCATCCCATGCTTCCAAAATCTCAAGAAAACACCAATTCTCACCTTTCTTCCTAAGACACCCTATTTTCGGTGCTCTACACTGACTTGAATAGATCCATTGGTGGATTCCACACATTTCCAATTTTTGGAAATTACCACAAATTTTCATTTCATCTCAACGGTGAAAACATGCCTCCTGAGGACATAAGAGACCAGGTATATCATTTATTACCTTCCTTTTTTTGTTTTCATCCATTCAAAATTACAATTTAGTTTGAAATTTGTGATTTTTTTCAATTTTGCGCGGTGCGCCTAAATGGTTCAACTCTCCCTGAAGCGGTGCATACTGTGTTAAACACATATTGATCACTGCCTATGGTGCATCGAATAAATGTATGCACCAGTTCCATTCACTCAAGCGCATCATGATGAATTATTAGAAACAAAGTAGTGCGTCCTTCAAAATCCCTGAAATTGGGGCACAATGGGATTCTTCCCACACCGGCACATTTCACTTCATCAACCGCACTTCTAGCTCAATGATACATAAAATTTAACCTAGAGGTGCACCAATTCTAACCAACAACATCGGGGCATACCTAAAAAATAACACCCCAATGCATGAATGATCAAACACACCGCCATACTTTATAAAAAACATACATGCATTGAATAAATATATCTAATTCCTTTTAGCATTATGCACTGCTATCATAACAATTTATACAATTTAATGTAGCGGCACAACCATTGTAATCATGTGCATCGGTAATGTATACAAAAATTCACTGGGACATATATTTCCTGATTTTTCAAAGTGGATCATCTCATTGGACTCCTCATTCTTGATGCTCTATCCTTTACAACACGGCGTGTCCTTTGGAACTCCCCAAAACTGGTGCACAATGGGATTCTACCCGCACCAACAAATTTCGCTTCATTAACTGAACCACTATCTCAACGTTATATGAAAATTCAACGTAGTGGTGCAAAAATTTTAACCAACAGCCCCTAGTGCGTACCCGAAACATAACGCCCTGGTACGTCAATGTTCAAACACACCATCATACTTTATAAAAAAATACACACTCCGGATAAATCACTCTGGTGTCATTTAAAATTACCCATCGATACACTTCACTTAACTAACGACACCGCTAGCATAACAATTTATAAAATTCAATGTAGTGGTGCTCTATCCTTTACAATGCACTGAGGTATAAAATGTTGGTTCTCCACTATCACAACCGTTTCGGTGCGTTAATAGTAACCTGTCACACTACTTTAGTTGCAATAATGAAGTTGATATTAGCAATGCCCATCATTCCACCAAACATATTGGTGTCATAAATTAAACGTCACCAGTAGACAACATGTCGGTGCTCTAGTAGACATGGTGGATTGATGCTTTCGGTTTAACAAAGAGCATCGTGGATTTATGCACTATAAATTTTAGTGTTGTGGTGCGTCTTTGTTAACGAGATGAACCGGTGTTGTTAAAATAATTGCATCAGTGAAAATATTCCTATGGAAGGCACCTCTTAGAGGTGTTGTTGTTTTGAGTTAGTGCATTGATAGTGGGGTGTATGAACTGTTGGAGATGCACCAGTTGATTTAATAAAAAAATTGCAAAAAATATTTAATTTTGCATTTTTTTAAATACACGTCATTTATGTATTTATTTGTCTTATAATTTCAATTTATTTTATCTTTACATATGTTCCTAACAATATTTGTATGTGAATTAGTGATGACGATGATGAGAGTAGGAGGAGGCAGGGTGACGGCAAGTCAAGACGTACGCATTTGTGCGTGAGTGGGAGGCCAGGGAGAGGGATAGGAAGGCTTACCCTCTCCCTATTTCACAATGTACATATGAACTTTTGATGGATATTGGACTCATAAATTTTTATTGGGAGGGTAGATCCCTTAGGGGGGACTTTCCATTGTTACAATGGTTGATCCATCATTGGGATCATGGGAGAGAGGGGTTCAAGGTCAGTCCCAATATGTGGTATCGTCCCACGAAGGAGGATGTCTATTTCATCATTGATTTGTCTAGGAGGGGGGTGTATTTTATTCATTTCCCTACACTATTGCTCAATGTTGTAGGAGAGACCCAGTTAGCATATGTGCAGAGATATGTCATTCTAGATATTCCTCCAGCTTCAGAGTTCCAGGTTAAAGGTGGTTAGCTACGGATAGGTGCATTTGAGAGAGAGGACATTAGGTGCCTATGTTATATGCTCTTGTCACTGTCATAGTATAGCCTTGATGGGAATAACATTAGTTTCTCTATGTTGTATTATGTAGATAGTTTATTGTGGGAGCCCCAATTGAGTAGGTGGGAGGATGTGTTTCTTAGACAAGTTTTCCATGCATTAGATCACTGTCAATTTTTTTTTTCTGGGACGATATTCTTCCCATTCGCGTCTAAGTTGTATGCACTATTTTTTGAAAGGGTTCATGCCACTCAGTCAATGATACCCCACTTTCCTAATAGGCCTATTTTTTATGCACACATGGGGGAAATCGATTCCCAATAAGGGTCAGTACGAGTATCTCATTACTCTGGTTGGAAGGGTGTTGATTGATTTATTATCTAGTGAGGATGCTAATGTACTCGATATTGTTGAGTACCCATATGTAGGGATAGATTGCAAAGGATGTCCAAACATCTTATTTACAATAGAGGAGCCAACAAATGAGAGATGTAATATTATCGTTATGTTTTAATCAATCTGTTTTCATATTTTTATGTCTTATTTAATACACATGTAATCTATTGTAACATTTTGTTTCAATTATCTTATAATTATTATCTATTGTTTTGCAAATATTGGCACATATGTTAGGGATGTGCCTCCCCAATATGAGTATGAGGTGATGGAAGAGGTAGAGGAGAAGACTCCAGTAGTATAAAGACCCCACATGCCATGGCGGTTGAATACAAGAGTCTAACTAGAGGTGGCATATGAGATATGTCATTTCATGACTAGACACAGAGTGGTACCTATACCCTCTAGAGACAAATTACGAGTAGAGGATCTCTCTACTACATGGATGTGTCTACCTCGTGACATGATGATGTTAATGTGTCATATTTTTTGTGTCATCAACCTCATCGATACATTGAGAGATGGTGCTCATGATCACACTACATCTAGCTCATCAACAAAACCATCCACATCCTCTACTCCACCACATGGTCCTCATCCTCCCCATGATTCTCCTCCACATGATTCAGCTGCAACATCTATTAATTGTCCATCCACGTCTAATCCTCCTCCTCCTATTTCCCCTCCACATGTGTCTAAACCTGTATCCATGTCCTCTGCTCCCCCTCTTACTTTGCTTGTGTCACCATCTGTCGATCATTGTATTTCTCCTAGTCCACATGTGTCATCATCCACCAATCCCCCTCTTCCTCCTCTTCCTCCACATGTGTCACAAGCTTTTGACTCTTTGGAAAGTATGATCACATTGGGTATTATTGATGCACATATTCATGATATTGATATAGAGACACTTGATAGTGCACTTATGCTGACATTTGTTTATGAGATAGGTGTTCTTGAGAGAGCCTCTAATTATGGTAGTAGAGAAACTGATGCACCTGGAACTAGTGGTGGACCTAGCTAGTAGTGGTATTGATTGACATTTATACCGATTGTTTTATATTTGACTAGAGATCTATATATGACATGTTTATTGCATATTTTGTTGATATGTATGTTTGACATGTATATTCATATGTATATCGCTCATGTATATTATCTTTTTCATATAATGTTGTGGTTGTTGTTGTTGTTTGATTTATAAAAAGTAATATGAGTATGCTAATGACAAACATTTTTAATGATTTCTTTGTTTTTAAGTGAAATTTGATATGTATCACTCATTTAAATTTATAGTTTCCATATATTTTTTAACTTTGCTTTTATGAAAGCGTTTAATTTGGATTGTGATTGCAAAAAGTTATAACCATTCATTCCATCTAATGTTTAACTATTTTTCAAGGTGAATTGTTTGTTTTCCAACATGATACAATATGTTGATTAAACATGTTTAGAAACAAAAATACTTAAATATAATGAGTGAAATGGTTGTGATTTGAATATTATGTATTTTTCTTATATTATAATAATAACATTATAACATAAATATTCAGTAATAATAATGTTGATGATGTAATAATGATGTTATTTTTTTAGTTTTTATTACTCAAAGATTACAAGACTAAGTTATAATATAATTGTTTATTAATATAACAATGATTATATTTTAGTAATATTTAATTTTTTCGATGAAAAAGGACATGAATAATAAATATGATATGTGTGCAAGAAGGTTTTGAGAGGATTAAAAGAATGGAGATCGAAGGTGTAGGTTGAGGTTCTTGGTTTCACGCACAAAGGGAGGCTTTGCTCCCTGCTTGGGGAGAGGTGGTAAAGGTTCAAGGTGGGTAGTTGGTTCTTGTAGCAGGGATGGTAGATCCCAAGTCAAGTCCAGATCTTGAGGAAGGTGTGTCAGGTATAACCAAAAAATCCTTTAAAGAGGTTGTCAAAGGGACCCCTGATAGAAGGGGAGAATATGTTGAGATGGGTGGGGTATACAATGTGAATACATACCCCCAGACCAAGGACGGGAAAGAGTCAAATCAGATTAGTCAGAAACATCAGCTGCAAAATGGATGTTTTCCTAAGTCAAGTGTGTTATAGCACAAATTGTAGGTTGGGAAAAGACAAACCCAATCCATTGGATGGTGATAACGGCAGGAGAGTTTACCCATTTTCACCTCAGATAAACCCTCCCCTTGCTTTAGTGAAGGATAAATCCAACATAAGGGAGGAATCAATGGTGACCTTAAGGGGGAAATGAGATGGAAAGTGATACTTATGAATGGATGCCACTATAGCTAAATTTTCTAAATGGAAAGTAGCTTGGAAATGAGTATCGGTAGTGGTCAATGGTTTCCAAGAAGTTTGAGTGCTTGTGGATGATGATGGTACCTGCCTGAGACACAAGAAACACCAAATATACAAGATATATGTTAAGTGGGCAAGAAATTTAATATTTTTGTCCCTATTTGGAGCAGTCAACGAAGATATATATCAGCAAATAAATTATTATTATAGTTTTTAAACAAGATGCTAAAGTCAAGTAAATGATGCAAGAGATAAGCTAGCAATCACTAGTATAACCCAAGTATGAAAGAATTAGAATTTAGCAACAAACTAAGGCTGTTAGAGATGAGTATGGAAGAGATATAATTTCAGCCTTATATCTCTAGAAAACAAGTTGTTACATCAGAAAAATCAGCCATCAAAAATCACAAGTAATTCACCCAAAGAATGTGTTGAGACTAGTAGATTGTAGGGGTAAATTATTAGGAACTTTTGATGGTTGAATTGTGAGTTATTTAAAGCTTTGTTTAGGTTTTTATGCATCCCTAGTGTCTGTAACTTTAATGTTAAATCAACTTCATTAAGTTCTAAGAGAAACAAGATGCCTTAAGAGCTCAAGGATGCCTTAAGCACATAGAATAATTTCCAATTTTAGACAATCTCGAAATCTCATGTTTTCATGTTTACCAATGCAAAGATTTATTTATCGAATGCAATTAATATTAGTGTCTTTAGATATTTGGTTAAGGATTCAATTAAAAATGATCTAAAAATTCTATCTCCTTGGGGGTGTAAACCCTTTTACTCCCCAAGGCAAGAAAAACTAGCTAGGAAGTACCAGGAGGGTGTAAGCCCTTTTACTTTTCCTAGTAAAACCTTATGAAACAATTATTCCAAGACAAATATGATGGGATTAGTGTGGATTCATTCCCTTATACTCCCCAAGAAGTCTATAAAATTAAACTTGTAACCAAGAAAATAAATAATACAAGATAGATTCCTCACCTAGTCCAAGCATTAACAAGAAAAACCTCTTCTTTACCAAGATTAATCCACCACAATGCAAAAGAGTAGCTCCAAGAAAGATAGTGCATTACTTCTTCCACAAATATAAAATACAAACCATAGCAAAATCACAAGAGAGAGAGCTCTCCCAAATAGAGCGAAAATTTCAGCTAGAAGACTTCTCACAATGGGAGAGCTATGATGAAAATGAAATAGAGATGATCTCTATTTATACAAATCCTATAAAACATAGTTTTTCCACATTCAAAGGATAAACCAAAATATAAGGGTAATACTTCCCTTGTCTTTCCCCTTTTACAAAAAAACATTTTTTAATTCATAATTTTCACATAAGATAAGCCATAGAAACATGATGTTAACCTCTTTGGGCAAAGTTTTGGCACTTTAGGTCAAGTCGCTGAGTTGGAGATGAGTGTGCTAGGCATCCAAAGGAAAAGTGTCTTCAATACCTCTCCTCCATTTTCCAAGGGCTCCCTCCTTCAAAATGTCCCAAGTGTCTTCAATCACCACCAAACCCTAGCCCTAGGGTGACATCAAGCCCTCAAAGGTGACATTTTGGCCTCCAAAGGAAATTTGTTTGGCTTGTAGGGGCTAGGTGAGATCCTCCAAGGTGTCTCTTAGGCCTCCAAAGAAATTTCATCATGACCATCCAGTGTGTGGACCCTAGTATCCAACCTGTGGGATTCAAGCCCCAAGGAAGCCCAAGTTAGGCTTGTTCTTCCAAATATGTCCACCAAACAAGGTCATGCAAAGACAATGAATACACACTCCAAGGATCTTAATTCAAATGCATCATGATGAGTAAATAAAATCAATAAAATATCCATCTAAACATGTACATCAAAAAATACCTCCTCAAAATAAACAAGTGTTGAAAGACCCTATGAAATTTGCCACGTTTAGGTATGGGAGGGTTGACAAAGCGACCTATTGGGTGAATTGTACCTCAAGTTTAGGATTTTTTTCCAAGCGGGCACCTCTCTAATACATGTGGACAAAGTGACATGTATGGGGAAAATACTCTTAGGCATGGAGTTCATGAAGTACAAGGGACCATAGTATCTCATTTATGGGTTCCTTTGTTGAGGGTGTGATGTGCCTTCATTTTCAATGAAACCTTTTTCCAAGCCCATTTAATGTCGTTTATTCTTTTTAATATGTTTCCAAGTTGAAGCCAAGGTGGGGCTTCTACCTAAGCATGAAAAAAATCTCCCACCTTGACTCTACCCTGGTCATATCATGCTTCCCCAATATGAAACCATGTGTGGGGATTCTACCTAAGCATGAAAAACTATGCCCACACATGCTCTTCCTTGGTTGGCATTTTGCATTAGTTATTTTTTACAGGTCCCATCAATTTCTTATGAGAGATGTTTGATTTTCCTTGGGATCCCTGGGAGAGCATATAGAAGGTTCATGATTGGATTTTATCTTTTTCCAGCTATAAGCCTCTAGGATTTCATCCCTTTATTTCCATGAAATGAGGAACAATCCCTTCTTGGGTCAGTACACCCGAAAATCCTAAAAGGTAAGGAGATGAGGGGATGAATCATGGAAAATGACAAGCATGGTTGGGAATGGCACGATGACTCGTCGAGAGGAACTCCCAGTAGAAAACGTATTCCTAAGGGTGACCCACTTACTAGAGTGCAATGTCAAATACCAAAGTGAAATAGGGAAAAGGGAATAATGTCCAAGAAAACGTTACATAATCAAAATCAGTTATAGATGCAACAAACTCAAATGCCTCAAATATTGAAATGACACTCACCATGATACATAGCTTGTACCTCATGTAGAAAGACCCAATGTCTTCTGGAAGCCAGTTGATGTGGTGGATATTGTCGTGATGAACCTGGAACTGTGGTGGCGAGGTGGGTCTATGTCTGTGCAAGTGGAAACTTTTGGTCAAGTTGTCTCTTGGTACTCCATGTTTGCAACCTGAGGGCCTCAAGACATCACCTCCTTAGTTATCCCTAGGAGTTGGGGATAACATCTAGCTCCTACTTGGGGACATGTACTCGTTGTAGAGTGCATGAGAACCACAACATCTCCTGGTGGACTTGTGCCTACACTAAAACATAAAATTGTGAAATCCAGGGTAGTTCTATCACCCTTCGTCCATATATATCAAAATCCAAAAATGACAACTAATCTAGACAATAAATTTTGCATTTTTTTTCAAAAATTTATAAGCTAAACATGTAATATGATAAAGCAATATGCAAGTAGAGAAAAATTAAATATGAAATGCAGCTAAGCTACCATGATCAATCAATATGCAAGTGCAAGGAAATCAATATGACCTACCTACTTACCTGGGGCTTGATCCCTGAAGAAGTCAAGTGCCACCCTGGAAATAATATTTGAGGAGGGATCCATTTACCGACAATGGAATCCTCCTCCCTTCTATCGTGGAAAAATAAAAAGAGTCTGGCCCAGATATTTCCTCTATCTTGTAGGGCCCCAACCACAGACTATCAAACTTTTGGTGCATTCCATATTTTTCTCTCCTTTTATCCCACATTAAGACCTTGTCCCCCTTCTAGAAATTTATTTTCCGTGTTCTACGATCAAAATTCCCTTTTACCTTTTCTTAATTCTTTTCCATTTTATCAAAATCCATTCTTCTAGTTTCATCCAATTCCACAAGTTGGTCAATTCTCCCCCGCAATGCTTCTTTATCTGTGGAAAATTGTTGAGCTATTTGTAATGTTTGAATTTGGAAGTTTATAGGTATGAGTGCTTCTAATTCATAAACTAAATCGAAAGGGGTTTTCCTGGTAGAGGTATTAGTAGTTGCGCAGTCTTCCCACAAGGCATACTTGATCTTGCTATCCCAACTTTTCTTGTTTTCCCCAACAATTTTCTTTACAATATTCATGATGTTTTTGTTGTTGGATTTCGCTAATCCATTTCCTTGAGGATAATAATTTGAGGAGTGTGAAAAAAATATTCCATACTTAAAACAAAACTCATTGAGCACCATCAAGCTAAAATATTTGGCGCTATTTGTGGTTATCTTGGCAGGAACACCGAATCTAGTGATATTGTTTCCTCAAGGAACTTCATCACAACCTCTTTTGTTGCTTTCTTTGTTAGGATAGCTTCCAACCATTTGGTGAAGTAGTCAATGGTGGTAAAAACCCATCGATAACCATTACTAGATTTTTCCTTGAACTGGTCAATTAAATCCAGTCCCCATTGTTGAAAGGGTGCTTCTATGATGACCGACTTAAGGGGAAGGGCAAGGAGGTGTTGTTTGCCGACAAATAATTGACATGGTTGACAGGATCTGATGTATCGATGTGTGTCGGAGAAAACAGTGGGAAAATAATATCTCACCCTTAACATCTTATGGGCAGTAGTGCAAGCTACAAAATGGCCTCCACAATACCCTGAATGAAGGTCAACCACTAACTTGTCAGCTTCTTCCTTATTCACACACCTAAGGATCACCCCATCAGGTTTCCTTCAACCGAGACTGTTTTATTTCAAGCAATACTTCATAGATTTTATCCTTAGGGCTCTCCTTTTATGATCTACCAAATGATCAAGGAAAGTGAGGTTCTTCAAGTAATAAATGATATCTGAATACCATTAGTCATTCTCAATTTCACTTACGACAACATTGATTTGTTCCTTCTCTCCCATCTTGATGGATTATTGATTGCTTTATGTCAACATCTCAGCTAACCCCTGTCGTTTGATTATCTTAGATGGTTTGCTCTCCAAATCGTATTCATGTATCTATGAAACCCATTTTCCCCTTGATCCAATACAATCCTATTGTGATAAAAAATATTTTACAACGGGGTAAGGGACGAAATATTTAATCTTTTTGTACCCCACATAAGTTCTAAAATGCTTGAGGGACTTGACAAGAGCATAACTTGTTTTTTTGTAATGGTGTAGTTTAGCTCTGAGTCCCTAAGGTTCTTTCTCATGAAAGCAATCAATTGTTAATCTCCATGATCATTTTTATGCAACAAAACTCCTACGATGGTGCCCTTTGAAGCAAAAGAGAATATGATGAAATATTTAGAAAAATTTGGACTAACCAGGAATGGCACAATAGTTATTGCTTCCTTGATATGTTGGAAAGTTAACTTACCTTCATTGTGTTAAGGTTTAAGCTATTATTAGGTTTCTTTTCAATTCACTAGATAACCATAGCATAGATAGGATCACTGAGAAATACACAATCACAAGAGACACATCATTTATCTTGGGAAACCCTCGTGGGGGAGAAAACCCAGCAAAAACTTCCTTAATATAGATGGCCAATACAATGCCAAGAGATAACTCAAACAATACAGAAAGTCCTCTCCCGAGAATGTGCCTCTCTCTCTCTTCCTTCTCCAACTCCAGCTCCAAATTTGCACTCTGATGAACAAGTGAGTGAGTGACCAAATGAGGCGTTGGCCTCTCTTATTTATACAATCTGGCAGGCACTGAACTGAGGTGTCTTTTCATTAGCAGGGTTGACTTCTCAATCTGGGTGGTTATAACCACTTTAATATATTCTAGGGCCAACTTCTCATTTAGCCTATTACAATTAGGGTTTGACCAATCTGCAAAAGGGGATTTGGTCATTTACAATACCCGACATGATCAATCCAAAAAAGGGGATTGAGCTGATGAATAATACATCAATAATAAATAGAATACTCTTTTCATTTACAATATTTCAACACTCCCCCTTAACAAGAAGGGTATTCTACAATAGCATCAGGTGAGAGAGAGGACAACATCATCAACAGCATCTTGGAACACTGATTGGCGTATCTATAAATCTTCGGAATTTTTTCTCATCATCAAAATCATCATTCCCAATAGAGAGTCAGAATGGTATCATCATCTGCATCAACATGGATTAGTATAAAACTAATACATCATCATCACAACACGAGGTTGGTCACATCATCACAGCATGAGGCTAGTACATCATCACAGCACGAGGCTGGCACATCATCACAACACGAGGATGGCACATCATCACAACACGAGGTTGGCACATCATCACAGCAATTAAGATAGCATAACATCATGTAAATTAAGATGGCACATCATCAGAGAAATTAAGTTGGCACATCATCACAACAATTAAGCTGACACATCATCACAAAAATTAAGCTGGCACATCATCAACATGAAGCTAGCATCACAGCACTAGGCTGGCAACACAACACTACTCCCCCTTTCGAGGGAGGTCCTTTCAGACTATACCAATCTTATCTCGAAAGTGCTCAAACATTACACGAGATAGAGGCTTGGTCAACACATCAGCAACATGTTCATATGTGCTAACATATTGGAGCTTTATGGCTCCTCTTTGCACCATGTCACAGATGTAGTGATATCATATCTCTATGTGTTTTGACTTGTCATGAAATACAGGATTCTTTGTCATCTTTATGCAACTCTTCTCACATAGGATCACAGTTGCTTCCATCTCTAGGTCGAATAGACCTGTCAACAATTTCTGAATCCATATGGCTTCGCAGCTGGCAGAACATGAAACAATGTATTCTGCTTCCGTTGTCATGAGAACAATGATTGATTGCTTCCTACTATGCCATGAGATCATGGATGACCCCAGACTGAAACAACATCCTGAAGTGCTCTTCATGTCAGAGACACTTCCATCCCAATCTGAATCAATGTACCCACTCAGTCTGAAGTCATGGTCTCCATCATAATTGAGACCACAATCTAATGTACCCTTAAGGTACCTCATCACATGTTTTGCAGCAACTAGGTGAACATGTCTGGGTTCTACCAGAAACTGACTCAAAATGTTCACAGCAAAATAGATATATGGTCTGGTGTTTGTCAAATACATCAGCGATCCAATGATCTGTCTATGCAGTGTGGCATCAATCAATTATGAAGACGTGTCAACCAGGAGCTTCAACTTTGTTTCCATGGGTGTATTCATGGACTTGCACTCCAGCATATCAAATCTCTTCAAGATTTCAACTGCGTACTTCCCTTGGTTAAGGAAGATCCTCTCTGGGCTCTGCCATACCTCAAGACCTAAGAAATAATGCATTAGGCCAAGGTCTTTCATCTCAAATTATGCAGCGAGCTTCTTCTTACATTCGGTGATGATATTTTCTTCTCCAATTAAGAATAAGTCGTCCACATACAACAACAATATAACTGGCTCATCATTCATAACCTTGAAGTAAAGGTTAGAATCTGCTTTACTCTTGGTAAATCCCAAGCTCGTCAGGAAACTGTCAATCCTTCCATACCAAGCTCTAGGAGCTTGCTTCAATCCATACAGAGCCTTATTCAACTTGCAGACATGAGTTTTCCTGTCTTCAACTTCAAATCCTTGAGTTTTTTTCTATATACACTTTTTCTTTAATGACACCATTTAGGAAAGTTGTCTTTACGTCCAGCTGGTGTAACTTCCACTTCATCTTAGCTGCAAGGGCTATGATGGTTCTGATCGAAGTGTATCTGGCTACATGAGAAAATGTCTCTTCATAGTCAATGCCTTCCTTTTGAGAAAATCCACGAGAGACAAACCTTGCTTTATACTTCTCAATACTTCCATCAGCAACATGTTTTATTTTGAAAATCCATTTGGAAGATACCACATCCTTGCTCTTCGGTCTGGGAACTATTTCTCATACATCATTATTTATAATGGATTGGTATTCTTCTGTCATGGCATCTGCCCATTATTTCTTCTAAGTGGATTCTTCAAAGAAGGTAGGCTCCTTCTCTAGGAGATCACACATTAAAACCATATAACTGGAGAATGGCTTAGGTCTCTTTACTTGTCTCATGGCTCCTTCGGGGACACCATAGTTCTCTCCATATTGAATGAGTTCCCTTGCCCAAGCTGGATTTATCTTGTGGGAGATTTTCATCTGTTAGAAAAACAGGACCGCGGAGCAATAAAATAAAACAAATGCAGAAACAAAACACAGAAGATACACAATACAAGAGAGACACAGATTTACGTGGTTCACCCAGTGTGGGCTATGTCCACCAAATAAATTGCCAGGTCCTTCCTTTATTATTATCCATCAAATGAAGGGATACAACCTACAGCAAAACCCGTTGTAACTTCCTCGTCTTTCTCTCACAGACTCCTCTCTCATAATACAATATTCACCATCATCCATAGCCGCAATACATTTCCCTCATAAAATAGGGTTGCCTTCTAGGGAAAAAAACCCTAACATAATCTCTAATACATTTCCTCATAAAATAGGGTTGCCTTCTAGGGAAAAACCCTAACATAATCTCTACTCTGTTAGATCTCATGACCTTATAATGAACGGTCCATATTTAAGGCAATGAAATTACAATATACTTTTACAATACAATTTTGCTTCGCTCCCACCAATCCCCTTTGCCCTGCACTCTGCAAATGGGATGGGGCCCCTGACCTCTCGTTATAGGGGGTACTTCTCTCCAGACTGCAGGGGAAGAGTGTATACTTCGGGTAAATACTTTGGGTAGTAAACACGGCCGAAAGCAAAGGACCAATCGTGAGACATCAGTCTACAACCAACAATCTCCCACTTGAGATCATCTCAACAACTCCATCGAAGGCGTTTTATAAGGCTTTGACTCTGAACCCTCTTGGACCTCGAAAATTTCTATCTTTCATCTTCATTCTTGAAGACTAACGAAATCGAAAGCAAGGAACCAAGCCCCGGTTACTCCCTTTGTTAACATGTCTTACAGATTCTCGCTAGTGTGTATTTTTCCAACTTCAATTGTCCACCTTCCAAAGTGGATCGTATGAAATGGTACTTCAACTCAGATATGCTTAGTCTTCTAATGGAAGCTGAGTTTTTGCAAGGTGAATGGCACTTCGATCATTACAAGATAACTTGTTGTTCTCCTGCTTTTTTCACAATTCCTCCATAAAACCTTTGTAACCAAATCAATCTCTTTACTAGCCTCTATAAAGAACATATCACTGTTGTTGAAAGTGCAACAACCTTTTGCAGCTTTTAAATACAACTTATTGTTGTTCCACCTTATAGTAAACGATACTCGGTGCTCCTCCTATTGTCTTCTATCAATTCGCTATCCAATCAATATATCCCTGCAGAAAAGTGTCTGAATCTCCAAACATAATGCATGTGTAGTACCTCTCAAATGTTCTCGAATCCACTTCATCACTTCCCAATGTTCTTTACCCGGATTGTTCATATAATTGCCAAAACTCCCACCGCATGTGCAATATCCGGTCTTGCGCAAACCATTTGCTATCAAGATGCCAATCGGCCATGAATATGGGACTTTATTATGTATGCTATCTCCTTTGTCTTTGGGACACATTTCCTTAGTTAATTTTGAGTCGGTCGGGCCAAAGGTGTACTAACTGGCTTTTTCATTCTGCAGATTCTAAACCTCCAACACCTTCTTTGTGTACTTCCCCTGAGACAATGTCAGTTTGCCATTTTTCCTCGTCTCTTGTTATTCTCATACCAAGGATTTTCTTTGGCAAAGACTCCAAATCCTTCATCGCAAATGAATTGGGTTAATTATTCTTGAGCTACTACTTTATATCCCTATATTAGACACCATAACAAGCATGTCATCTACATACAATACAAGATAATAAAGCTTCCATTTTCAGTTTTCTAAAATAAACATGCTGATCGACGACATCTTACTATAAATCAGTTGTTTGCACTCTTTTCATCGCTTGATGAGCAAAAAGTGAGTGATTACATGCCTATTACCTTCTAGTCATGACGTACTGTGATGGTAAAAGGTTAGAAAGAAACAACAAAGCTATTAACAAGAATAAAACAAAACTAAATAAAACCGTGGAGCATAGGAAACGTAATTAAAACAAAATGACAATAACTAATATCGACTAATGTATTAGTCAACTTCATAGATGAAATCAAAGATTACAAAGGAGAAGAGGGACTGGTCCCTTTCTCCAATGGAAGCGCCTTTGAGGCCCCCAACCGATTGTTTCCCAGCAAAGAAAAAGATGAAATTGTGGTGAAGAACTCCCAAGTTTACCTACCTGGGTGAGGGGCGAATATTACGAAATGCAATTTTACAATGTGTATTGCCAAAGAAGGGGGTCTCTAGCAATCTAAATAGGCGATAACAAGATGGAATAATTCCTTGAAGAAATGGTGGCCATTCATGGTTTTTTATAGATAATCATTGGATCATTATTTAACCTCTTTAGAATGTGAAAAAGGGCTCTTTAAGGGGGCAATAATTAGTTTCTGACCAAATTCTCCCACGCCATGCAGATAGAGCTTGGATTTGATGTCAAATTGACTTTGGGAGCTGATCCATTAGTGGTTGGGAGGCCGACTTCATAAATGCTGCTGCTTTCAGTAGGTTACGGGTTTTGCACCCTATGCGTATCGATAGTTATACATACGCTGCTACGGGCCAAGTAAGTGTTTTAATTTTTGCCATTTTGCAGATAGTTTGGACTCGGTTGTGCCGGAATTAATCCTTGTGCTATGAATGATCATACCGGGTGTCAGACGATATGGAGTTCTTTACCGGTATACAAATTTCAGTGATAATAGATGCCCCCGATGGATGAGGTTAGGAGAAACGATAGCCAAATTCATCAATGTTTCTTTTACCGAGAAATGGTGTTGTAAGGGAGAGCAAGAGTGAGATTGTATAGAGAAATCCGTTGGAGAAGAAGGAAACTCAGAATCCGACCTTCCACAAGGTGTGAAACAATATAAGTGTAGCAACCAGGAAAAGTGGCGTCTATGCTCAGGATGTAACTTCCTAAGAAAAGATGCGAATTGTTGCCGGTAGATGACCGCAGCTCTCGTCAGCTGAATGATAGCGTAAGATTACCCCCAGCGAACATACTCAACCGGTAATGGCAGCCTATAAACCACGATAGTGATGTGGGCAATGGTGGCCCTACTCGTTCGATGAGGTCTTCACATTGATGATAAAACTGAATAGTTCTCCAGTAAGACCCACCGCAACATGAGAAAGTATTTGCGTCGAATGTTATAGGGTCAATCTACATCGCAATGGGAGCTATGGTGTTTCACCCTGTGCTGTCGGAGATCTCTCATTGAATGGGAAATGAGATCAAGATAATTGCCGCCTTTTGGAAAAAGTGTCGATGTTGACAAAGGAGACGTTTACTCCCGGTTTAATGACTTCAAGGAATCTACCGAGGTGAAGATGCGGCGAGGTACATGGACGGTCAAGAAGTGGGAAGATTCCAAGATCCGCTTCTTTACCGGAGAACAAGGAAAAAATAGTGGCCGCGAACTGCGGTGACAAGGTCGAAAGGTCGTGGACGCCAAGACCGAGGATAAGTTGTGCCAGAAGGACAAGGTGAACAAATTCAAAGGATAAATGGTAAGTGACCCGGGTAGTACTCTGAAGACATAGACGATGTCGACGAGGGTGAATGAGAAGTGATGCTCCAACCAAGGGTGACATGGGTTGCATAAGTTGCCAAAAAGGGAAAGAAGGTCGCCAATGGTGACCAAAGCGAAATGGCGGCAAGCAATGGAAATAAAGGTGTTTGTACAATGATTAATGAATAATTTTGGGAAAAGATGTACAAAAATACAGAAACTCGCCCCAAGAAAGTGAGTGCCCCTGATAGGGCAGAAATGTTGGTTAAAACAAATGGAGGGTGGGGTCCCCATTGGCAGGTTTCCTCGTGATGAGTTAGGTGAAATGAAGATCGGTTCAGAGATGGGCAAACTGATAGTGGTGAGATGGATGGTTCATGATACTGCGAAGGTGTAAAACTAATCATAAAGATAAAGTTTATGATCCGGGAGTCCGTGATGGGAAGCTAGCAAACATGAGAGGAGAAGAAGTATGTGGTTGATTTGCAACATGATGAAGCATCACGGGACTCCCATCCCTAAAGGGTGATGGAAGAAAAGCATGGAGTGTCAAAGTGCCAACAAAGCAGGACTGACAACTCATGAAGGCAGGAGAATAAGCACGCGACGACTTCCAAAATGCAAATGGAGGTGTGAGTACCGCCGAAATGGAATGGGTATCCTAAAGGCCAATATCGAGGGTGACCGGAATGTAAATGCAATACGGTGGGAAAAGGCTACATGCCGCCAGTCGGTATATAATTCAAGGAGTATGGAGAGATGTCGATCGCTACGCAATAATATAGAACAACCGGAATAAATTCAAAGTGAACAATATCTGAAGAGGACAACAAATATGAACATGTGTATTAGATAAATGTGATAATGCCATGCCGCGACCGGGCCAGCGAGGATATGAAAAGGTCGGGGCCCGGATGAAAAGTGGCCCAGAGACAACAATGATGTAGGTATGGATGCTGATCCCGCTACCGAAAGACGGCTTTGAAAATGGTGGACGCCGTAATTCCTAATTATTAGTGGAAGTTTGGCAAAACCCCACATATAGCCGTAGGGCCCATACTGCCACCATTTGTACCGCCGCTATAGTGATTCCGGTGAGTTACATTCAGAGAGATTGAGCCGATTCGGAGCATGAGACATCCGCTTTTTCTGAGGCGAAGGTGTTAGTGGTCTGAACCTCCCGCATAGTTGTAGGTTTCAAATTTGTGGGCAGGTAGGTAACAATCGAGGTTAGTTTTAGGGTTTTGGTAGAGGGTGGCCCATTACGCATCGCAAGGCGATTAAGGAAAGTACGCGATGTGCGCCGCTTCTGAGAGAAATCAGCTTTGAGAGCCGTCAGAGATGACAGGTTGCCAGAGATACCAGAAGAACAAAGGCCATGAGCCGCCGTCAGATAGGAATCGTGCCGCTTCTGAGCTACCGTAACAGGCGCCAAGGCCCATGCGCTACCAGATATTTAACAAGGCGATGTATCGCCGCCATTTATGGTGGTAAACCGCGACCTTTGGAGTAAGCAGTTCTCGGGTGTAAACTTATCTTTATTTTGATGTTTTGGGTGAGTGCCCACGCTAATAAAGGTTTATGGGTTGTGCGTGCGTTGAGCAAAGGAGTATGGATGCGCGATGCATGCGAGCTGACTCAGGATTACCGCTGGAGGAGTTATCGAGGGCGGTAATGGCTTATATGGCGTATCTTTGAAGTACCGCTGGGTTGCTGTTTTTGAGTGTCCACCGATATCGGGCCCGTGAGTATCTTTACTCCAATTTCTGATGTGGAGCCCCTCGACAAGATCGCTTCCGTATGGAGAGCTGGTCGCCACCTACCGAGGAGGATATCTATTTTCGACCGGGTCTCTTTGGGGAACACCGGCTTCATCGCCTGCGGCCGAGGAGATCGGATCCGGTGGAGGTCGCCGACGACGCATCGCAAGGCGAAATTACATGATCAGCTGCGCATCAACGCGCTGATGTTCCATCGCATCGCTATGAAATAGCGATGATAAAGCGGTTTATGGTCGACAGCCGCCTAAATCGCATTAGTGGTGGGGAATCACCGATGGAGAGGTTGGTGGTGGGTCGTGAGCGGTTTTCTTGGGGTTTGGCTCTCCATGCGCTGATGGTCGCGCAGCTGGACCGAAGTCGGCCGCTATGGGGAGTTTGCACTTGGCCCCATCCCCGGTGGCCTTTTCCGAGAGGGTACCGCGCCGAGGGTGGTGCCGGAGGGTACCAGTCAGACGGCACCCGCGGTGGAGGCGATGGTCCGAGATTTTGAATCGCCACGGCTTAAGGATGACATTAATTTTTCTCGGAGGAGGCTGTGCAGATATGGCGGTAGACGCCGCATTTTATCCTCTGGTTCCCCTATGCGGGGTGGACTTCCTGAGGGACCCAGATATGGTATCGCTTGCCTCCTCGGGAGGTGTTTGATCACAGAGGCATGTTGTGTATTTTTGTGATTTATATTTATATTTAGCGCCGCGGATATATTCTAGTGCATATGTGTTTTGGATGTGAATTAATCGATTCCTTGTTTGTTGTTTGGTTTGCTTGATGCAGATGTGGCACTACGGGCGGAGGTGGATGTTCCAGTAACCGCCGGCCGAGCAAGAGATCGGCCGCTGGGTGCGAGAAGCGCCCGAGGGATGCGCCGGGGACCGCCAGGCTCGAGAGACCGGCGCATACGCCGATGACCCCGGTATGGGCCATCGTGATACCGGCCAGCAAAACCGAGCGGATGAGGATCTAGTCCGCCGTTTTGAGACGGTCTCATGAAGACGCGTCTTCGAGGGCATGTGGAGCCATATCCAAGACGAGGATGTCCCGGAGCAGGTTAGTTACTTCACCGCCATGGCGGCCGATCACGCGAAGCAATTGTGCTTGTGGTTATGACTAGCGATCTTCGCTTTACCCTCAAGTGGTGGTCCTCGGCAGATAACACTACCACCGGTCATGTAGAGGTAAGCCACCACCGCCCCGCGAGGGCAAATAAGCCCTAGAGGCCCCTCGACAGGGCGATGTATTGTGTATACCATTTTGATTAGGCTAGTGAGCCAAGTTTTGTACCATGATATGGCACAGGCCTGCGGGCCAATGTATTTTTATGTATGTAAACATTTTGATGGCCTTCTGAAGGCCCGCGTATATATATATGAGTATACATGTTGATTGAGATCCAAATTTGGTTTACATATGTTGTTTTGTTTTGATGTTGACGATGTTGATGCTATCTATATGCTCGCGGGACAGGATGTGTGAGATGGTTATGTATGTGTAGTTTGATGATGTATGCCAGGGCCTAGCAACTATGCTGTTAGTTATGTTATCTGTAATTTGATTTAATTGTCCTGGAATATGTGTAAAGGTAATGGAACCAAAATGTCGAAATAATAATCTAACTTGCAGGCATTTGCGAAAAAGGCAAGGATCACATACCTGCATTCATTGTTGAGTCGAGAACGACCAGTTGGGAGTCGGTAGAAAACGCCAAGGATCAATATGATGATGTCAAGGCCGGGTCAAGAGGCTGTCAATGATGTTAGCCAGATTCATCTTGGTTATTGGTTGTTGGCCCTAAACGATGTCACGAATGTAAAGCGCTTTATGTGGAGGCGTAGAGAGCCCGTACCGGGGCGAAGATTTTTGTGTCCAACTACCGGCACCGCCGTCGGTGTAACCAATTTGGTAAGCTGGTGGAGGATTCATCCGTCAATAGCACAAAGGATAGTTTTAGATGTAGTGGTGACAACAATGCTAGAAAGAAAAACTAACTCTAAAAGTAGCTCGTGACTACGTTTAAGCATAAAAATTTTGAGGTATAACCCGCTGGACGGTTCTTTGAGCCGAGGTATCTTCTGGGATACATGATACGTAGGCTTTGGTGAGGCAATGTTGTGGCGACAATGGCCATGCTAAAGTGACTAATTTGTCGTAATAAAGGTATCGCGGAGCTTATATCATAGGCTAGGACAATACGCCGCTAAATGAGCTTTGCCGACGTGATGATCAAAGGTAGCCTTGGATCGCTTTTTAGCTGCCTCATTTTTTTTGTAATGAAGATCGATGATCTTTATCCAGGGATTCTAAGTTCAACACACATTTCTCTATTGGATTAGTTTTGGGTAATAGCTCAATTGTGGTATGTAAGGTGGGAATTTCAGACTCGATGGGAAGAGTTGCCTCAACCCATGACTATGGAAATGGTGTGAAACCTGGCGGTCTTCATCACACCGATAAGCCCAGCGCTGAAAATAACACAGATGCCAATTGGTTTTATGTTTATTCACCCGCGTTGTAACATGGTCTGAGGACTTTGTTGATCGCTTCGACCAACTGCTGGACTGAGGGTAGTATGGTGAGGGAAACTCATGAGAGAATCCTAACACGAACATGCAGTAGTTCACGGCGATCTCATTCTCGAAATGTTCCCATGATCGGAAACGAGCTGGAGCGGTACGCCAAAACGTGATACGACGTGGTTGAAGAAAAAAACGCTCTGCAGTGTCAGCAGTGTTGTTAAAGGTGGCATAATACCCATTTGGTGAAGTGCAATCAACAGCCGACAACAATGTATTTGTGACCATTGCCAGAGGGGGGATTACAAGTCATAAAAGTCAATGCCCCATTACAAAGGCCCGCAAAGAATGACAGGTCAAGAAGAGCTGAAAGCTTTGTTGGCGTAGAGTTGGCATTGCTCACATCGCTTCACGGCATGGATGCAATCGTGGAATAAGGTAGGCCAAAAGTAACTGTACTCGATGATTTTCGGTGCCGGTGATGCTCCGGTGAGATGGCCCTTATCAGCGCCACAGGACAAGCCGCTTAAGACTCACGCCGCCTCACGATAGTCGCATCGACGAAGATATGTCAATGCCCTCAACATATAGGATGTCTCCAATGAAAGATAGCTAACTCGGTGGCTTAATGTCGACAATCATCTTGTGATAGATGTTGACCTAACTTTTGAGTTCGTAGGTAGACGAGGTCGCCATACCAAGGATCAATGGGCTTATGTAAAAAGAGATGTTCGTCGTGAAAGTCCGTATTGACGGGTACACTAGGTGTGTCAGAGGGAAGGTCCGCGACAAGTTCAAGCAGAACGCAGGGCCTTCTTACTCTTTGGGAGTTGAGAACTCGAGGTCAGATTCTTGAAGGATACCCATCCAACGAAATGAATTTGCTACATTAACCGCTGACGGGCCGGAAGCAAATATCGCGATAGGGTTGGAATCATGACGACCTTTGGTAGTAATGGCGATAATATAGTATGCCAGCTTCGACTCGAAAGCACAACCTAAAGGGCAAGTTTCTTCATAAGACATTTCGTGGGTGGTCCTCGGAAGTTATTCTATCGATCGAGTAAAATGACGGTTCACAATTGTCATCTCTCGAAGCTAGACGACACCGCATCGATACGTTCGATGCCGCACGAGAATGTAGTCGCGACTGTAGTCTCGTGCACTAATCAAAGGTGCATTCGAAAGTGTTGCCTTGAGATCGTCAAATCCATCATAAGTATAATCGCCCCAATGAAAAGGGATGTCGCGACGCAGTAAGCGAAGGAAACCATGTTCTTGAGTGGCATAGTATGGGACAAAGCATTGTAAAAGGTTGGATTTTCCTTGCAATCTCTACAGTTGGCTTAAATTCTTAGGTGGTGGAATTTATTTGATGGCTTGGACTTTGAGGGCTCCACGGTAATACCGCTTTGGGAAACGATGAAATTGAGGAGGCGCCCTACGGTGAAGCAGGCAATCAATACACTTGAGAGGATTCAAGCGGATGTTGTATTGATGCCAATTGCTAAAGATGTGATTCGCAAATCTTCGAGGTGTTGGGAACGCTTCTTTGAGCGAGCAGTGAGGTCGTCTAAGCAGGATAGGATAATGGCGGCTAAATCATGAAAGATGCATGTCATAGCCCACTGAAAAGTGTATACCGGGCGCATTTTTGAGGCCAAGGGCATGACACGATATGAAACGCATTCCATGTGGTAATGAATGGCGGTTTATTGATCTATTGGGTGGATTAAATTTGGTTATAAACGGTGAATCCTTCCATAAAGGAGAGGGCCTCATGGTCAGCTCAGTCGTCGATATTTTGATCGATGAATGGCGTTGAAATTGTCCTTTGGACAAGCGTTGTTGAGATCAAGAAAAGCTCAAGGCGCACGCTTAATGGTGCCCTGCTTTTTGTCGACGGGCACAGGGTTAGAAACCCACGGCGTTTATAGGATAAATAACCGATGCCGAATTTGTCAATTTCGGCTTTGATAGCCGAAAAATTCATCGGTATGGTCGCTTGTTTCGCTAACAGTGTGATGTCCGCCATGTGCTCCATGGCGATGTTCGGATAATAGAAGGTCGATGCCGCATCTTGTGTAGCGACCGTTTAATATATTCCAGCCCTCGAAGAGGGCTTTGTATGCGGAAATATCCTGAGTACAAACCGCCCAATGATTTCTTCGATCATTCCCGGTTTAATGGAAATGTCGATTTTGATGGTGGGGAAATATTGGCCATGTTGTCTTCTTCAAAAGAATCAGGAGCGTGAATGGGGTTGTTGAACCAATCGATTAGTCCCGGTGGGATAAAATCTTGGTTTCACCACAAAATGGGATTGTGGCTAGGAGGCGCGGAAAATTCCCGTGAAATGAAAGAGCATCCATGATAAAGCCCGGAAATGCCGGGCGTTGTAATTCTTAATATTTCTTCACGATTGAAATGATGAGAATATAATGGTCAAGTGAGGAGTGATCTCGGATTGGCAGGGTTGCCTCACCGGCTGAAATCCGAGGTAATGCCGGAAGAGGGTGAGGGCTCACTCCACATAAACCAGATATTGAAGGACTCCGGAGGAGTTCCGATGAAGCTGCGTAGACCTATAGAAGAATGGGCGTGAGAGTTAGGTGGATTACGGTAAGTCCCTCCGATATCGCCATCTAAGAACCATGGAGGCTTGGGAGGGCCTCAACGGGAAATGACGGAAGATCCGCCAGTTGATGAAGTAAGGTCGAATTCACCTCATTATGCTTGTGTCGCAGGCTTAACCGACGGCCGATATATCGATGGTCATCTGACACCGGTATGTAAATGAGCTGACTCCGCGAAGAGAGCATATGGGCACCTCTCATGCGTCCATTGACGGAAGTAGTGACATAGCTAATGTCAATGAGCGGTGTTGTGGATGACGTAGCTTCCAGCGTATTGCACTCCGAAGTCGCGCTTTACGATGTCTAATGCCCCATCGGAAACGAAAAGTGCTGGGCAATGATGGTGTAATGGCCATACTCAACAAATCATACGACGCGAATTTATCTTCAACCCTTTACTGGAAGGTTGAGTGGTAGTTGTAGTAATGGGTGGTGTGGGGTAGGATCGTGGGGAATCAAATTCAGAATTCGCAATGATCGGAAGTGGTTGGTCGGTGGCCCCTTTAGTCACAATAACGCATGGTGGTTGGATGCGCGGATGAAGTGGAGTTGTTGGCTCCTTTGTCTTTCGCCTTCGGCAAGAAGGGGGTATATGGGGGCGTTGAGGGTAGTGCGAGGACAGAATCGGCCATGGGGAGTCCCCGCCTCGTATTAGGACCATCTCGTGGATGTAAGTACTTAATCGGGATGGCTAACACCATATTGGAAGTGTGAGCGCCAAGGGCTACCGAAAGCTTCTACTCCGGGTGGTGGGTAAAATAAGGTAATTTGAGTGAGGGGTCCGGGAACTGCCTCCCAAATGGGATTAGGGTACCTAAGGTGGTGTGGATTCGTGGACCGCGGGGGTCGACAAGTGTGCAGGAGGATCTGGCTGGAGTGGTGCCGCTGACCGTTGGAGATGCTGATGATTGAAGCCTCCGAGGAGGATTAGTATCCTCTTCGAGAGTTTCTTTAGAGGAAACGACGAATACCTGGCTAGGGGGAAGAGGGTGGTGCTCCATGGTATATTCCTAACAAGGATGGATCTTTACATCCCAGACCCATCTCGACGAAAGGGTATCCGCCTTGGTCGGTATGAAATCGAGTGGAAGCATGTTATCGAAAGATTCAGCCGGTTATTTGGTTTGCAATGTGTAACTTGGTCGATGGTCACACCTTTAACGCTGTGAGGGAACACGATTGTCCTAAAGATTGATGATGCTAATGCCTTCATAGCATTGCCATGGTGGTACCTAATTCAAGAAGATATTGTTCTGGTGCCGATAACTTCAATGTCGATGAGGATGGTTTCATTCCCCTCGAAGTTCGACGGGGACATTTTGGAAGATCCCTTCGTGATGATGATCTTCCGTCATAGGCTCAGAGTGTGATGGCTGAGGGTAAGAGTTCCGGGGAACAAAGTTTCTACACGCTTTGACATGATGCATGGATGCCCTTCACTCCATGATGCATCGGCGGATGTTCAGATTTTGATTCGGGATTTGAATAGCGACGCGCATGGAAGACGCGGGTTCGCAGCTATCGAGGTCAAAAGTGATATCGAGCATTCGCCGTCGACGCTTCCCATTGCTGAAAGTAGTGATTTCTGTTGCGTTGGGCAAGTTTGGAGAACTTCAAAAACTGACATGGCAGCAGGATTTTGTGCTGGGTCAATATCACTAAGTCAGAAGCTGCGGAGTCGGCCGGAGCTCCGGAGGATTGTGAACATTCCCGCGTTAAGGGACGCGAGGGACGCGAATGGTATTCGCTATGGAGCGAGGTGGATCACCAACCGGTCCCGTCATGTAGGGCTTGCTCTCGATATGCGGGAGTAGACCTGTTGAGGATACCGACCATTACGCATGTTTGCAAAGAATTCTTCCCACCGTGAGGAGAATTGTTCGCTCGGATTGTTGATTGTGATATTGTCCCATTTGAGGTGGGGATGTTGTGCATCCTGCTGCGTGTTTATGATGCCCTGATGTGAAATAGGATTTTGCAAAACTGCGAGAGGTTGTTGCGCATATTATTGTTGTGGTCGAGGGGGCTGGTTGGCACGGGGAAGGGGAATTTTCCAGAAGTCTTTCAACCTCTTGAAATCAGCAACTGGGGGCAATGGTGGGTTTAATGACTGCACACTCCACAAAGAGCACAACAAGGGTTAATATTTTGAATCAGATTCCTCCGCCCTGGCATTTGTTGTTATTACCCCCCTGGTGGTTTTGGTTCCCTTTGTTCGGGTTGCCACCAGTGGGTGTGTGCTGTGGTGGTTGATTCCCAACTTGATTGGGGCTGTTGTTGTCTGATTTCGCCCTTTCTCCCATTATTGTTCGGATGGCTGAGGTGGGTTCCGTATTTAATTGTTCAAAATTCTCGCATCGCCGAAAGCAAATGAAGGTTGAATAAAATTCACCCCCGCATTGGGACGCGGGGATCCAGGTTGTGGAGGTCCGGGAATGGGAAATATGGATTTTGTGGTGGTGCGGCCCGTAAGGTACATAGGAAGACGCGGTGTTTTCGCTTAGTACTCATATAAGGTGATGTGGAGGGGGACCACTTGTGTTTGGAAGAGGTGGTGTATGGGAGGCCCCGCGGTGGTCCACTAATGGTGGAGGGGTAGAAATGTGGCATTGTTGTTGATAATTTCCGAGTGGGGTAATAAGCAGCGCCCCATATGTCGGGCGGATATTGAGGGGTCCTACATCTAAGTGGTGGTTGGGGTTGTGGACTGCGGTGAGTGGTATTACCAATCATTCCATCTACTGAGTGAGACATCCTGAGTTTGTTCCTACAAACGGCGTGAGCAGCTGGTCGTGAAGCACCGCGGTACAAGAACCTAACAGGCGTAGATGAGGTCGTATTGTTGGGCTTTATTGATGGCTTCTTCAGATTGAGGGAAGGTGGAAGCAACATCTTTCCAAGGAGGGCTATTGCGGGACCTAAGAAACCAGCCAAGGCACCGCCGCCGCTTGGCGGTTTCTGCTTTGCACAAACTACGCCACCTACGCCACTCGTGAATGTCGTCAAAGCAATGTGGGTGGCCGAGGACTGCTTGAAATTGGACAGAAGTTCGACCATTATCTTGTCGGATTGGTAATTGGAAAATGTCAAGAAGGCTGGGTTTTTGGCTAATGACTCAAGGGTCGTGTGGGATCCAGACTTTCTTCAACATACCATTTGGCCGGATGGGCCAATGAGTGTAATGCTGGAAAAGATCGACCACGTAATCTTCCATGATGCTATTGGAAGAACACCAGGCAGGTGAAAGGTCATGACATTGATTGGCGGTGGTCATCTCCGCCTTTCCCTTCAAACTTGGAATGTCCGAGGGAAGTTTGGTTGGCATTGTGTGCCATGTGGCGTCAGTGGCAATATGGGATCATTAGTGAGCTTTGTGAGATACGGAATGTTGAGAGAGAGGCCAAGTATGGCACCAGAAGGGTGGAGGGTTAGCTCCTGCCATAGTGTGTTGTGAACCCCGATCCTTGATGAGACTAGGTGGGTTGGTGCTCCCCTGAGAGGAAGTGGGTCCTCCGCCTCGCAAAGGAGAACTAGAGGATGGATGTCCTTGGGCGGGTCCCAAGTAGTGTAGAACCAAGAAAAGTTGATCCTCTAGGACTACGGGCACTACGCTAGGCTGTGAACTTAGCATTTGACCGATACTCCTAAGATAGGTGGAGATTGAGCAAACATCGTGAACAACGGGGATTCCGTGGGTCCCCTATGATGTCGAATTAATTGTGTGTGGAATGTGCAACAAGTGGTGAGAGAAATATAGAAGCAAGAATCTTTGCAGCGTCTACAATAACATATGTACCAAAGTCAAATTGTAATCGCATGTGCATCATACATAAGGGAGAAAGCCGCATATAGTATGGGTAAGAGGGTTTTTGTCCAAGGTGGGGAAACAAAAAGAAAGCAAATGTTCGTCCTAAAATAATTTAACGCCCTTCCTCTCAAACAGCACTAGATCTTCCAATAGCTCTCAACAAAGGTCCAAGTCAAATTCCACCCGAAGAGACACTAGCGAAGAATGAAATAATCGGGTTATAATGAGGGGTAGAGGGTGCAATATCCCGAAAAGAGCCGGCGATACCTCCCAATAGCCACACAAATTCAATCGGCGCAATTGCAGTCTACAATTGCCACTGGTAGATGTCCCAGTAATTGGTCACTAGGTACCTTCTACCCGCTGCATTTAGATTTTTCTACTTAAGAAATGGGTCACGCTGATCCCGGCCTAAGAGGGTGGCGCCCTAAGGGGACGACAGAATAACCGACTCGCCTTCAACCCTTCAATACCTGCATCTCCCTCGCTTTATGGTGATTGGAACTGGACTTGGAGGATTTAAAATCTCCTTATTTGTCAACTTCTATTTTGAAATTGTGAGAACTGTGATGACGGGTTATTTGGATACCTACCAAATCCTATACCTAGACTAAAATCTTCTTTGGCACCTCCTCGTGGAGGACAACTTAGTGAGTTGTTAGAAAGATTTTAAATGAAGTGTTTTGTGAGGTCAGTGAAACCAACCTCGCTTGGATTTAAAAGTGGAGAGGGATAGTCCAATCAAGAAAAGATGGGTGTTTTCAAAATCCCTTTGAAAACCAATTTAGACCACTCACGCTTCGACGCAGGCTATGTGATTTATAAGTGACTTTTGTGTGTGAAGGAAAGTGTACCAAATTTTAGTTGTTAGATGTCACCTTGCAACATGTGGACATCGCTGGTCCTTTTACAAGAGTTTTGATTACCTAAAACAACTAGATGCCATTGGTACAACCTTTATGAATTTTAAAACTTCTAAGAACTAGTGCATGTGGACATTGCGGGTCCGCTACTATCCTTTTTTATCTCCCTATGTGAGTTAATCTAGAAAATCATGAAACTAGTCCTAGATTGAACATGCGCGCATGTGTGCTCCATTACAAACTTTTAACTCTCCTAGTTTTTGGATCTAAGAAAGCAAAATTCAAACACTATTCTAGCTTTGTTGACATGTGGGTACAGTATTGGACCCCTTTACAAGAATGTGTTTGACAAAAAGAAACTAAGAGGTCTCAAAGAGCTTTGTCCTCTCCTAAAAAAAATTTGAAATTTTGTTTAAGGGAGGTGAGATCAATTTCAATCCTTTTCTGATTCTCTAGACGATAATGTCCCAAGAGAAGAGCATACCAGATTGTTACTTTTGACTTCTAGTCCAAAATGTGAGTTTAGATGTTTGAGATTGATGTTTCAAACTTATATTTGTAAGCAAAAGCAAGCAAAATAAGGGACAATGAATTTTATCCTCCTAAGTGCCTAGGTTTGCTAAATGATCCCTAAGTTGAGGGGCCAAGTGTAGTATTCAGAACTTACACATTATCATCTTTAAGAAAGAAAAATGATTTTCCAAACATCCAAAGTCTTTACAATGCAAATTTTGAGTCAAAAGCGCAGCCTCCTGTGTAGACAGAGGTGCATTTATGCCGCTACAGCACGTAATCAGAGAAAGCTTTAAGCCGCGACGATGCGGGTGGCGATATTCGCCGCTCGAAAGTCAAAGTCCCGGAAGAAAACTGATCAATTTTCTCCTCAATTTCATGACTGACCGTTAATCGTCTACCGAGGCCGGTTTGTGAACCCGCAAGCCGCTGAAATCAAAAGGAAAGCAAACGAAGCCCAAATGAGGGAGATGAATTTATACCTTATCCCCAAGACGGCCGCCAATCCGCTTTGCACTTCTTCGTCGCTTGATGAGCAAAAGTGAGGCTTACACGCCTAGTTGGCCTCGCCATAGTCATGACACTGCATGGGTAAAAGGTTAGAAAGAAACAACAAAGCTATTAACAAGAATAAAAACAAAAACTAAATAAAATTGTGAGCATAGGAACAAAAATAAAACAAATGACAAGGACCAATATCACCAATGTATTAGCCGGTTCCGATAGATGAAATCCAAAGATACACAAAGGAGAAGAGGACTTGGGTCCCTTCCTCCTCCAATGGAAGGCTCTTGAGGCCCTCAACTCGATTGCTCTTTACAAAGAAAAGATGAAATGTGGGTGGAATAACTCCAAGCTTATTCACCTAAGAGAGGGGTGAATATCTTATGAAATACAGCTTACAATGTTTATTGCCAAAGAATGAATCTCTAGCAACTTCGAAAGATAACAAGTGATGAAGAATTCCTTGAAGAAAATGGTGGTCATTCATGACTTTTATATCCAAGCATTGTTTGATATTATGCAACCTCTTTAAATGTGAAAAGGCTCTTTAGGTTACCAATTAGGTTCACCTCCCACGCAGTGATTGAGCTCTGGATTTGATGTCAAATCGAATTTGGAGCCGATCCAATAGTGGTTGAGAGGCTTCTAATCAGCCTCCACATAAATGCTGCTATGTGCTGGTTTTTCATCAGACAAATGCCAAGATATACCTGTGCACGAAGAAGTTGTCACAAGATAGCCACAATAAGTGCAAAGCGCCTTTAATTTTTTGGCCATTTTGTATAGTTTTGACCCTTTTACTGTGCTATGGAATTAACCTCGTTCCATGAACGATTATTTTTCCAGGTCGACGATGAATTTTGTCGAAGGACGAAATTTCGATAACACGGTTCTCGCAACCTCGGCCAAACTTCAAATTTCACTGCCTTGGAGCTTGCTTTTAGGCCATACAAGTTTCTTCAACCTCGTGTGATACCAAATTCTCCTTCCTTTGACCTCATACCATTGTGGTCGGCCGTGATATAAATCTCTTTCCTCCAAATCCCCATGGAGAAAAGTTATTTTACATCTAACTGTTCAAGAAGCAAATCTTTCTAGTCGCTACAAGACTTAAAATAGTTCTAATTGAAGTCATTTTTAACAATGTGGAGAAAATATTATTTCATCAAAATCTATACCTTTCTTTTGTGTAAACTCCTTTACAACAAGTCTTAGCCTTGTACCGCTTTTTCTCCTCCATCTTCTCTTCTTCAATCTGCAGAAACCCATTTATTCTCTAATTTTTCCCACAGTAACTAAACAAAGTCCCAAGTCAAGTTATTTTCTAAGGAATCCATTTCCTCTTCATGCCTTTCAAAGTTCCCCACTTTTGTGTTCCACCTCAGTGATTGCCTCTTCATAACATCTTCGGGTTCACTGTGAATCAGCTTCAACACAATAATATAATGAAGGAGAGTATCGCTCAGGGGTATACTTAACCTGGTAAAACTTCTAACAACACTTGCAAGCTTGAGGTGTACCCTGCTGTCTCATATAGCATTTAGATTTTCAAAGTTCCTTGGAATTTCTTTTTCAAAGGATCTCATCAAGCACTATGTATTATTTGTTTTTTACTCTCGCTTTCTTTCCTACAACCGATTTTGTGGCTACGACCTTCTCATTGGAATTTGGCATATCTATACTCCTAATGATTTTTTTATTTTCTATAATCCCATAAGCGAGCAACCAAACACTCCATATCCAATAAAGGTACTTCTTGGATTTTCCCTCAAGCTTTGTTCATTTTCTTAACACATGGGACAAATGCTTCACAACCAAAGTTTTTCAAAAAAAAAGAATAGTTTACCTTTTTTCATGTCCATTCCTCCCTCCTGAATTCTACCATCCAAAGAGCTTCTAAGGTCCCTCTCTGCTTATTAAGTAAACAAATGATCTATGTAGTATCCTACCAAACTGTAGTGCGTGGCAAAACCGTAAAGCGATGAAAATTCATAATTTTGCACGCCCATGATTAGTTCCGTTTCAACCTTTCTGGTCAACTATTTTCTTCTTGTGGTGTTCTGGAATCAGTTTTCTCTACTTAACTTATGAAGAACAAGAATCATCAAACTCCTTATTGTGAGTATTCACCTCCATTATCTGAATTGAGACACTTCAAACTTTTTTCCGTCTCATTCTCAATTCAGATTTCATTTCTTAAAAGTATCAAAACATCGATTTTTATCGAATGTAATAAACCCAAGTTTTTCTAGTTGTATCATCAATAAAAGTAAATATAATAATGAGAGCAACTAAGAGATGATACCTGATATGGTACCCATACATATGTATGCACAAGTCCTAACCTTTCACTCTTATTTTACTTTCCAACTCTAAGAAATATGAATCTATTTTGTTTTCCATAAATTTAATAATGTTTCATGTGGTCCAATTCAATTTATTAAGATCCGGCACAATTTCTTTGTGAAGGATCAAAGATACCTTTTCACTATGTGTCCTAAAACTCTATGATGTCATAGTGCTGTATCCACTCCTTGTAGAAGCTAAAGATATAGAAGAGATAAGATACCAATACATAGATACAATGTACCTACCTTCTCCTTTCACTATCACCAATGATCCTTTTGATGACTCCTTCCATTCAAAATATGGATATACAAACCTCACTTTCCAACTGCCCTCATTGAAATCAGATTTTTGCTTAAACTGAACACTATGTTTTACCTTCTTTTCAACAAACCATTGTTTTCCATTGTTTTGCTTTATTTTTTACCTTTTCCCATTCCAACAATTTTGTATTATTTATATCACCTAAATGAACTCACCCTAAAATCAGTCTTTGGAAATTACACCCAGGAAATAAGCCTTTCTATGGGGTGTATGAAATGAATTTTTTGAATCTACTACCCAAGACTCGTGAATATTATTGTAAAGAATCAAAGCATCCTGTAACAAATCACCACATTTGCTCTCGCATTTCTCTCTCCCCATGTCCATTTTTGTTTCTTTGGAGCTTTGTAGTTTTTCTTCAGATGTCCTTTTTTCCCCACAATTCCGTTTGACTTATCTTTCCAAGTCCTAGATTTTGACCTGCCCTTCCTAGAATTTCCGCGCTTCCTAAGCTCCTTTCCTCTCTATCCTTTTTTGTTCCTCTCATCGCATGTTCAACGCATTTCCTTATCTCTCACCTGTGATTTTCCATTGATTTTCCTCACTAAGGATAACACCAACAAATATCATCAAATTTAAAGTATTTGGAACCAGAGACAGAGTTACTTACAGCACACTGTAAGCTTGTTCATCTTTTCCGGCAATGAGCACAAGATTAGAAGAGTCTCAACTTTCATCATCAAAGTCCACTTTTACGTAACTTAGTTGATTAGTAACCAAATTAAATTCATTTAAAATGATCTCAGTAAATGCACTCCACCTCTGACATCTTCATATTAAATAATTCCTTCATTAGAAATACCTTATTTGACGCCGTGGGTTTTTCGTTGTAATTTGTCCAACATGTCCATCAAACCCTTTCATTGTCTTTTTCTTTTCAAATATTGAAAGCCACGTATGTAATCAGTTCAGCCGTATCTTTCCTAGAGCCTTCTGTCAAGAATATCCCCATTCTTCATCCTTCATGGTCATCTACTTCTTTTCTATTCCAACCAATTGTAGGAATACATCCTTCTGATACAAATAGCCTTCCATCTCAAGACACTTTCCATATGAACCGTAGTTTTGGCTGCTAAATTTTCAATTCTAACTTTCTTATCATCTTCCGGACATTGTTCTACCAACCAGAAACTTCTTTTTCCCCAAGGAATACTTCCATATTCGAGCACCAAGGAAGAAAAACAGGATCACGGAGCAATAAAATAAAAAATGCATAAACAAAACATAGAAGTGACACACACAATACAAGAGAGACACAGATTATTGCTCACCCAAATAGGCTACGCCCACCTCCTAGAGAAATTCTGTGTCCTTCCTTATTATTATCCAACAAATGAAGGGATACACCTACAACAAAACCCATTGTAACTTCCTCTTATTTATCTCACGTTTCCTCTCGTAATACAATATTCACTCACATCCATATACCAGCACATATTTCATAAAAGAGGGTTGCCTTCTAGGGAAAACCCTAACATATCTTTACTGGTAGATCTCGCGGACCTTATAATGAACGGTCCAGATTTACAATGAAATTACAATTTATATTTTACAAGGTAATTTTTTCCTTCCGGGGCTTCTCCGCCGAATCACCACAGGGGGGGCGATCCCACCCTGCAATGCCCCCACATGGAGGGGTGTGTAGTCGTGGAAGAGTGTACATACTTCTGGGGTGTAAATACTTCATGGGGTATAAACACGGTTGAAAGAAAGGACCTCTGAATCAGGAAGATAATCAGGCTCCACAACCAACATCATCTGGGGAGGTTCTTGAAATTCTCCTATGTCATGATCTTCTAGAATTTCCTCATTAGGGGAAGCTATGACTTCCCTCACTGGTTCTGCAACTCTGGAAGCTACAGGTTCCTCTTCATATACTTTTTCAAGCTGGTATCTTCTAGATTTATTGAGTGTTGCATATTCATCAAAGGTCACATCCCTGTTGATCTCAATATGATGGTGACCTGGTATATAAACTCTGAAGGCCTTGGAGACCTCACAGTATCCAACAAATATTCTCTTCTTTCTTGAAGGGTCCATCTTCTTTCTCTTCTCTTTTGGAATATGTACAAATACTGGGCAGCCAAATATTTTGAGATGGATTACTTCTAGATTCTTTCCGGAGAACATATATTTAGGGGTCTTGAACCCAAGTGCACTATGGAACAATTGGTTTTGTACATATATTGTTGTTCGTGTTGCTTCTTCCCATAAGCACATTCGAATATCTTGATCATGGATCATGGTCTTCACTGCTTCCATTATAATTCTATTCTTTCTTTTTGCTACACCATTTTGTTGAAGATTGTAGGGGGTGGTGAGCTCCCTCTTGATCCCGACATCTTTGAAAAAGTTTAAAAATTATTTTGAGGTGTATTCTCCTCCATTATCTGACCTGATTATCTTGATCTTTCTTTCAGAAATATTCTTTATCAAGGCTTTGAAATCCTTGAATTTATTGAACACTTCATCTTTTGATTTCAAAAAGTAAACCCCGGTTTTACGAGAATAGTCATCAATAAAAGATACATAGTATACATACCCATTGATGGAGGATGATGGCATTGGACCACACACATCTAAGTGAATGATTTATAAGACTCCTTCTTCTTTACTTTCTCTCTTCAGAAAAGGGTTATTGATGTTCTTCCCTTGTGCACACCCATTGCACACACCTTCATGGTCAACCTTGAGTTCTGGTAGACCTGTGACTACCTTGCATACATATAGTAATTCCTTGTAGTTGATGTGGGCTATTATTTTATGCCAAATCTCACATGGATTCTCAATGGCATGGGTCATGGTTGCTTCTGAGTGACCCTTTAGCTTATACAAGCCATCTTCTTCTTTTCCAATAACGATTGCTTCTTTGATGGTTTTTCCTTTGGCCCACATAATAACTTCTCCATCTATAAAGGAAAATCTGAAGCCATTCTTTTCTAAATCTGATATGGAGAGTAAGTTCTTTGTCAACCCTGGTACATAGAGTACATCCTTCATCTTCACTAGATTCCCTGAATTAAGTTTGTAGTTTGATTCTCCTAATCCCTTGATAGGATATTGATAATTATCTCCAAGTGTAACTTTATGAGAAAACTTGTTTTCTGAAAGGCAAGAGAGAATATCTCTTTGACCTGTCATGTGCTTGGAAGCACCATTATCAATGAGCCAAGTGTCATGTCTAGGTGCTACTGATCCTGAGAGGGCCGAGATTAGAACATAGTCTTCAATTCGTTCTTTTATCATCTTTGTGAGTGGCTCTTCATCTTCAACTGCATGGACATGATGCCTCTTGTTTTTCCTCTTGTATTCTTATCGTCTAGCTAGACAATGTCTCACAATATGTCCCATATCATCACAATGGTAGCATTGGTAAGATGAGAAGTCTCTTTCTTTTCTTTGTCCTTTCTTCTGGAATCTCTTTGGTTGAGATTATTTATGTATGAATTTGTTTTGGGATTGAGACTCTTTATGAGTTTCTTTCTGGAATTAAGACTTCTTTATTCCTCTGTTAGTGTGAGTAGCTAGGGCTCGATCTTCATCTTTTGATAGTAAAGCTTCTCGGTTAGCTACTCTTGATTCTTCTTGAATACATTCTTCCCAAAGACTATCAAATTTTAGTTTCTCCATTCTAGCACAAATAGTTTGGATGAATGCATCCCAAGGTCTTATGAGACCATCAAGGGCCATCATTATGAGTTCATCTTCATCTATGGTATCTCCAATTTCTTCTATCTATTCTTTGAATTCTGATATTATGGAGAAATATCCATGGATCGTTTCTCCTTTCTGCAACCTTGTATCCTTGAGTTGAGTTCTTAGATTCATCTTTCGGTTTATGTTCTTTCCTTCATATAATCTAGTTAGGGCATCAAACATTTATTTTGGAGTTTTCTTCGAAGACACTTGAGGAATCAAGTGATCTTTGATAGAATCTACAATGATTCTCTTAGCCCTAATTGTGTCCTTTTGGTGCTTTCCTTTATCTGCAGCATCGACAAGTTATGGTAATTCCTCTTTAACGAATCTTGCTAGGTCATTCTCTTCAAGAATGATTCTGATCTTGTACTTCCAGGAACAGAAGTTTTCCACACCTTCTAGCTTGTGAACAAGCTTAGTGCTTGCAGACATCTTTTACCTGGAGCTAAGAAAATGACCAAAAAATGAAAATGCTCAAAATTGAATTCTGAACTTACTAGGAGGTGCGCTTGGCTGAGGCGAGTAGCCTGGTGTGGTTAGATATCAGAAAATCCAAATTTTACCCCTTCAAACTTGATCAATGAATTTCTGGACTGGTGCTTCTAGTTTTTCGGTACTTCTAGTTTTCTGGTACTTCTGGTACTCTGGTACTCTGGTACTTCTAGTTTTTTGGTACCTGGTGAAAACTAGGGTTTCACTTTTCGGGAGATCTAGCCACTGAAAAGGTGTGTTGATGATTCCAAAGTGTTCCTTGAGGAAGGGCACACTTTTCTAGATGTCTTTAGGGATGAAATTCTTCTTCAATAAAAATCCCTAATTTGCATGTACGGCAACGATGCGTTTTTCTTCTTCTTGTGAAATATGCTCTCTTCATCTTAGCTCTAATACCATGTTAAGTTTTAAGCTATTATTAGGTTTCTTTTCAATTCACTAGATAACCATAGCATAGATAGGATCACTGAGAAATACATAATCACAAGAGACACATCATTTATCCTAGGAAATCCTCACGGGGGAGAAAACCCAGCAAAAACCTCCTTAATATAGATAGCCAATACAATTCCAAGAGATAACTCAAACAATACAGAAAGTTCCCTCCCAAGAATGTGCCTCTCTCTCTCTTCCTTCTTCTCCAACTGCAGCTCCAAACTTGCACTCTGATGAACAAGTGAGTGAGTGAACAAATGAGGCATTGGCCTCTCTTATTTATACAATCTGGAAGGCGTTGAACCGAGGTGTCTTTTCACTCGCAGGGTCGACTTCTCAATCTGGGTGGTTATAACCACTTTAATATATTTTGGGTCCGAATTCTCATTTAGCCTATTACAATTAGGGTTTGATCAATCCGCAAAAGGGGATTTGGTCATTTACAATACTCGACATGATAAATCCACAAAAGGGGATTGATCTAATGAATAATACATCAATAATAAATAGAATACTCTTTGCAGTTACAATATTTCAACACGTTGTCCCATTCTAAACAGACATCCTTCTTTAAAAATTTATTAAGAGACTTAAAAATTTCGACAAAGTTCGCAATGAACCTCCTTATGAAGTTGATTTGGCCAAAGAAGGAATGAAATTATTTCTTGTCTTTAGGAGAGGGATATTTTTTATGGATTCAATCATGCCAAGGTCTATTGGGATTCCATCTTTAGAAATAATATGACCCAGTAACTTGCCTTTATCCACACCAAAGATTGATTTATTAGGGTTGAGAGAAATCTCGTATTTTCTGCACCTTTGGAAAATCACTCTTAAGTGTTAGATGTGTTGATTTGTTTTCTTGGAGATAGTGGTTAGATCATCCTGGTAAATCTCTACAAGTTTCCTGATCAAATCTATGAAAGCATATTCCATGCCATGTTGTAAATTGTTCCTTGCATTGGTCAATCTAAAAGGAATTCTCAAATACTTGTAAGTCCCCCAAGGGGTGGTGAAATCATTTTTCAGTTGGTCATCCTCCTTTACCAACACCGGGTTATATTCTCATAAACCATCAAGCATGGACGTCATATATTCTTCGATGACCCTTTGCAGAATATATTCCATGTTTGGTAGACGATAATTTTCCTTAAGTGAAGCTTGGTTCAAATTTTTGAAATCAACACATATCCCGATATCACCAGTATTATTCCTGAAAATGACTGGATTAGATACCCAAGAGGACTACCTGATAGGCTCAATCATTCTTGCCTCAACTATATTTTGCAACTCCTTTTGGACTTGTGGGACAACTTTTGGGTTCATTTTCCTGAGATTCTTCCTGAAGGGTTTTGTGCCTTCCTTAAGGGGAATAGCATGTTGTATGACATCCTCTTGGTAAGCCTTCAGATATTCATAAGACCAAGAGAAAACATCCTTAAATTCTCTTATGAGGGAAATCAACTTCTCCCTTTCATCAGGCATTGTTACTTTTCCAAACTTAACCATTTTTCGAGATTCCTCGGTGCCAATATTGAATTTAATGACCTCGTCATCAATTTTTCTTGACGGATTCCCCTTATACGTGTCATTTCGATAAAAAAAAAAGCTCTCTATGGATACGACACCTTTAGATAAGGGTCTGTTAGGTAAATAAATGACCTCAATATTTTCCCTTTCTGCCAATAAGTTTATCTAGGCTTCCGATAAATCACCTTCATTATGGAGAAAACGTAAAATTTGGTTTTCATTATCAAAAACCTGCCAATGTTCAAAGTTATCGGGTAGTGAAGGCCTCAAATTTACTTCCACTTTATAGAGATTGATTTCTTTGAAAAGTTGTAAGGTAGATGCGAAAATGGTAAGGTTTTCTTCCAAATTATTCTCTTCCCTGGGGATGGCTTCAATTTAAAATTTATCAAATTTCTTCATGGCATCACAGACGACATCTTTGTAGTGTCTCAACCTTGGGTTCTTAGCAGTGAATTTCTTCTTAACCCATGAAACGATCAAGTTAAATTCTCCTCTTACATGCAGGGACTTAATGTTCATGTCAATGGCAAGGTTCATGCCCAGGATGAGGGATTCATACTCGGCAATGTTGTTTGTGTAGTTAAACTCAAGCTTGTACGAGAACAGGGTAGTCTTGTTATCTAGTGACCTCAAGAGTATTCATGTTCCTGAGCTTGAGCTTGAGTGTGCACCATCAAATTCAAAGCCCCAAGATCCTTCCTTCTTTTCTTCATTAAGGAAAAGGTATTTTTCCAAAATGAAGGTGCTTTCAATCCCCTCATCCAGAACTTGATGGGTTATGTTGACTTGATTTACAAATTCTTATTTTTTGGCCTTGTCTGGGGAATAAAAATTCTCCTCATTTTTTATGACACCAATTTCCTTCTCTTTGTGTGGCTATGTTAGAACTTGTTGAGTATGTTGAAAAACTTTTCTTCAATCTATCTTGCTGCTCGTTTCCTTTCAACTTTCAAAATATAACTTGTTGGGGGAGGTATTTTTTTAGATGTTGGTTCTGTTTCTTTACACAACAGACTCATCATGCAACCAACAACGTGTTTAGCAACCTACTCTCATTCCCTCTGCAAGTATGTCCTGATATTGTGGGGAGGTTTTGGTACGACAAATTCATCAACTTGATTAATCTAAACGATTTCCTCAAGACAGTCCTCATCTTGGATGAGAGATGAGGTCATGTTCTCCTCTATCTCACACGCCCTTTCTTTGGATTCAAGTAAAGTTCTAGGGCATCCCTTTCCAATTATAACTTCACAGGGGTATTTCATGGTTGACATGTAGGAATTGAGGATGGTACTCTGAGAAGGTTTGAAATCTTGAGGAAAAATCCTCATGAGGGTATTGAACTTATCATTGAAATCCCTTATACTTTCTCCTAAATTTATTTTGTAGTTATATAGTTGATCATAAAGGGACTGAAAATCCTTGTTTTTTCTGAATCTTTTGGAAAAACATTCTTGAAAAATATCCCAACTTGTGATTGTTCTTGGAAGAATACTATCATACCACTCCTTAGCCCTTTCGAAAATATTGTAGGAGAAGAGTCTCATTTGGACATCTTCATGTTGTTCATAGGGTTCAATATTACGGAGGAAATCATCTAAATGATCTTCAATTGTAATTAAATTGTCTCTCGAAAATCTAGGGAGTCATTCCTTAAATTCCCTTGGGCGTTTGTGAGGAGATCTAGGGATCTTTGTCATGTCTAAAGGTTTATATACATATTTAACCCACATGCTCCATGTGGTACTTGGTGAAATGGGCATGGATGAGAGAGGAGGTGTAGAGGCAATAGGTGAAGATGGAGGGCTAAGAAGGGTAGATGGACAATCACATGAAGTGGGAGATGATGGAGTGATAGACCATTTGGGTGAAGGCTTACGATGCCTGGAAGTGTTTTGGGGGGTCGGGTAATGCCCTTTTAGGGTACATCCCATTATGGAGTCGATAGATGAGCTTTAGGACAATAATATCAAGAGTGTAAGGGGGAATTCCTTCGAGTGTAGTCGACAGGAAAGATGGTGGTAAAGGATTTGGGATGGTAGCTTGCCAAAATGTCATTGGGGCACGAAAGAGGATTAAAAATCCTCCCTAGAAATGGCGCAAAAAGCATTATCGCACAAACTTTAGGTTGGGAAAATACCAACCCAATACATTGGATGGCGATAACGTTGGGAGATTTTATCCCACTTTCACCTCAAATAAAACCTCCCCTCACTTTAGTGGAGGATAAATCCAACACAACGGGGGAATCTCGGGTGACCCTAGGGGGGAAATGAGATGGAAATTGATACTTATGAATGGATTCCCATATAGGTCAATTTTCTAAATGGAAATTAGCTTGGAAATGAGTCTCGTTAGTGGTCAATGGTTTCCAAGAAGTTTGAGTATCTGCGGATGATGATGGTACCTTCCCGAGACACAAGAAACACCAAATATACAAGATATATGTTAAGTGGACAAGCAAGTTAATATTTATGTCCCTATTTTCAGCTGTCAATGAAGATATATATCAGCAAAGAAATGATTATTAGAGTTTCTAAACAAGATGCTAAAGTCAAGTAAATGATGCAAGAGATAAGCTAGCAATCACTAGTATAACCCAAGTACGAAAGCATTAGAATTTAGAAAAAAACTAAGGCTATTAGAGACGAGTAATGCAGTGATTTAATTGAAGCCTTATGACTGTAGAAAACAAGTTGTTACAGCAGAAAAATCAGCCATCAAAAATCACAAGTAATCCAACCAAAGAATGCACTGAGACTAGTAGATTGTAGGGGTAAATTATTAGCAACTTTTGATAGTTGAATTGTAAGTTATTTATAAATTTGTTTAGGGTTTTATGCAGCCCTAGCTTCTGTATCTTTAATGTTAAAATAGAAGAAATAAGTTCTAAGAGAAACAATACGCCTTAAGAGCTCAAGAATTCCTTAAGCAAATAAAATAATTTCCAATTTAGACAATCTCAAAATCTCGTGTTTTCACATTTACCAATGCAAATATTTATTTCTCCAATGCAATTAAGATTAGTGTATTTAACTATTGGTTTAAGAAGTCAATTAAAAATGAGCTAGCATTGTTAACTCCTTGGGGGTGTAAGCCCTGTTACTCCCCAAGGCAAGCAAAACTAGCTAGGAAGTACTAGGAGGGTGTAAGCCCTTTTAATTCTCCTTGAAAAACCTTATGAAACAATTATTCCAAGACAAATATGATGGGATTAGTGTGGTTCTATGCCCTTATACTCCCCAAGAATTCTAGCAAATTAAACTTGTAACTAAGGAAAGTAACAATACAAGATAGATTCCTCACCTAGTCCAAGCATTAACAAGACAAACCTCTTCTTTACCAAGATTAATCTACCACAATGCAAAAGAGTAGCTCCAAGAGAGATATTGAATTATTTATTCCACCAATAGAAAAGAAAAACCATAGCAAAAGCACAAAGAGAGAGAGATTTCCCAAATAGGGAAAATATTTCAGCTAGAATACTTCTCACAATGGGAGAGCTATGATGAAAATGAAATAGAGATGATCTATATTTATACAAATCCTCTAAAACATAGTTTGACCACATTCAAAGGGTAAACCACAACAGAAGGGTAAATTTTCCCTTTTTCTTGCCCCTTTTCCAAAACAACATTTTTTAATTCATAATTTGCACACAAGATAGTCCTTAGAAACATTACGTCAAATGTTGGATCGTATTTGTCCTCATTGATGCCAATGGTTTGATTGATTGATGTCATTTATTGATGTCAAGTGATTGATTGATTTCAAAGTTGATTGATTGATGATTGATGTAATATAATATATATTGTCCTTGGTAAGTACATAAATGAAGATGGATCAATGAGTTGTCATTGATACATGATGAAGATGGTCGATGTGGTTCCATTGGTATAGAGTACATTATTGGAAAAATGTATAGATGACTCATCATGATAAGGTGTACAAATGGACTGGAACTCCAAAGTAGTCCCTACTAGGTAGAAATCCCTCCACGAGTGAGGCCTTTCACCAGTTGAGTTATCCTAGAAGAATGGTTGGAGGACCCATGTATGATGGAATAACCCAGAGATGAAGATCAAGGAAATTGTTGAAACTATCCTATGGAATAGTTCTTGTCATTCCATTTAAATTGGTATAGCAGGAGCGTCACATAATTCCTCCGCAGGTTAGAGTTATGGCCATGAGGAAGTTTAGGAGACCACGAGGTTTGGGTAATGGACCGAAGTTTGTTCGATGGATAATGGTATGAGGTTATGATATATTTTCAGATAATAATATTCTATATGGATGTTACATGTCATGCCATTCTGTTGGTATGTACAATGTCCACATAACTCCTCCTGGTTTGGGATTTATGGCCTTACAATGTTGGAGGACCCCAGGATGTCATCTAGAAGCCCCAAAGTCAAAGTAATCAAAGTGGTTTAAGATTTTAAAAGGTAAACAATAAATTAGAGTGATGGAGTTTTTATAATTCAAAGTGAATTCAAGATAAATTATTTCAATAATAATTTTAATGGAGAAATTAAGTGGACCAACCTAAAATAAGGAAAGTGGAGACAAGTGACCTAGAATATGTTTTAAAGAAGCTACTTGGAGAGTATAAATGGGGGCAAGGCTCTCTCATTTGGATCCACCTTGAGGCATATTGAATATCTATAGTTGTCTGATATTTTATCCGAAATTATGAGGAAAGTGAAGAAAAGAATGAAATCTGAGGATAAATTCTTTTGAAGGCCACTTTCTATGGTATATTTTAGTCTAATCTCCTCCTTTACTATAACTTTTCCAATGATTAAGATCCTGAAATTGATGTAGTGAGAAGAAACATATCCAATTATCTGTGGTTCAAAATCAGCTTGTGGTTCGTTTCCATTTTTGGAGTTACACTCTATGGAAAATAGGTTTGTGGCCAGTCCAGAAACTAACGTCAAAATAGGTGTTTCAATTAAAAACGTCATAACTTCTTCTGTAGATCCAAAATTCAAGTGGGACCAATGTGTCGATTAAATTAAAGTTAGTATGCTGTGTAATAGTTCAGATCATTTCATGGAAACATATTATGCGGGGCACTCTCTACAAAGGATGCTCTCTGGAATAAAGCCCGAGGTCAGCCAAGGCCTGTTTTTCTATAACTCCTTTTATGAGGCGTTCCAAAGTTCCTTGGAGATTTCATAAAACACTGAAGAGAGTGTGTATAGTTTCAGATCTTTATACATTACAGGTTCCAAAGTTATGATTACTTCTAGAGTAGAGGACATTGGCCTAATCCAAACTAGGCATGTAAGACTAAAGTTGATAGAAATGCTAGTTTCTTGTTAAAGTTAATGAAGGTTTGAAGAAATATGATTAGAAACACCAAGTCTATTACAGAGGTAAAAATCATATTTGATGATAATTATAAGAATTGATGAAGTTTTGTTGAATATTACATGTTACATGGTTGGGGGCAATGATAGTTGATGAGTTGAAATATGGAAGTGTATAGTTGATGATGTTGGTACATATTGTGAGTCATATTTTATGAGTAGTTGACACAGTTAGTACATACTTGGTGCATAGTTGATGCACTTCATTTTATAAAATCTGTGAGTTAGTTGATTCTGGTTGGTGCATGGTTGATGCACTTGTTTATATGATAGGCTTATTACAGGTTGTTTGGAACAAGTTAGTGCATGGTTGATGCACTTGTTTATATCTGTGGGTTGACTCTGAGTTGGTGCATGGATTGATGCATGGTCCAGATTATTGATGCAAGGTTTACAGCAGTATAATATCTCACAGTGATAGGAGTATTGTGATAGTGATTCCATCATTCCACTTCTACTTGAGGGTGGCAGGTGAGGCAGGGCAGTGGACATAGCCACCTTGGGATTTATGGCAGAGAACATTAGGAGTTGCTGGCAACCTCCTTAGTTGCTTGAGGAGAAGGTGGGAAGTTAGGCTTCCCTCGAGTTGCTGAGAAACTAGAGTTGAGCCTCCTTCAGTTGGTGGAAAAACAAAAGGAGATTTAATTACTTCCAATAGATATAGTCTTGCAGGTATATAAGAAAAAAGCATTAAAGTGGTTTCCGATTTAAGGTTTCCATTAAAACTAGCAGTATCTTTTATTAATATGTATAGATTCATTTGTTCACATTTAACTTATTTACTTTCTGCGGTTATTGAATGTAATACTTCATTAATCACCACTTGGTGTATATATGGTTTAAAAGAGTTAGAAATTGCTCTATTCCCTCTGATGTCAATAGTTAGTATAAGGCAGTTCCTTAGAGCTTGAGTTTACTTGAGGAAGTCATGGATTGTGAAGGCTGAATGCCGATGTTTAATAGTCAAAAATGGTTTGATATGAGATTTGGAGGAAGACGGGAAGTATTTCTAGGAGCCTGAGGACGTATATTTGGCTACTCGGTTATTCACGAGGATACAATGAGTTCAAAAGGAAAAGAAATTTGCAACCAAGAAGGGTGAAGAATAATAACAAAATAGCATGGATTTCATCACAGGGAAGGATTACTAAAGGGTTAGAAGGTTGGTAAATGTTCATTAGCCAAAACTGGATAAGTTACACGTATATATTCTTCACCCATGCTTGATTCGGAGAATGCATGAGAGAATCAGGATCTGGAGACAAGAAGAAAAGATGCTCATCATATGGGGCCAGTTGAGGAAGAGGAAGAGTATGATGAAGGAATTTGATTACAAGAAAAAATTAGTCTGAGTGCAATTAATATCTAAGGAAAGAATTGATGAAGCAAGTCATCCAAGAAAGAATTATTGAAGCAAAAGCAAAGTGTTGAGGTTCTGAAAAGGATCAGCAAGTAGTCATCAAGATTTAAGAGCTCAGCTAGAAGAGGCTAGAAAGGGGTGGAAAGAACTCCTGGAAATGGCATCAAAGAAATGTTTAGAAATGACATAGCATTTCACAAAGGAGAGATCACGGAAAGAGAAAACATATTGATGGACCATATCAAGGAAAGAACCAATGAATTTAAATGTAACTTGGGAAAGAGTTTGGTCAAGAAGAGAGAAAGAGATGGAAGAAAGAGAGAAATAATTGGGTTGAAAATCAGCTTGAAGAAGCAAAGAGAGCAGAAGAGAATCATGAGTCTCGGATAATGAAGAAAGAAGAAGAGGTTGAGAATCTTGAAGAAGAGAGAAGTTGTCACACTAAGATTTAAAATCGACAAGCTCAACAAAAAAAGTTGAAGAAGGCGAAACATCACATCAGTGGTAGAGAATGAAGAGAGCACTCTACGTTGCTAGAAAGAAGAATGAAGAAAATAGAAAGGAATCATGGAAATGCTCCAAAGGAAGAGGAATCATGGTCAGCAGAATCTGAGCTATTGGAAAGTACATCTTCAAGAATACAAAAATCATGTTCAAGCCACAAAAAGCTTCAATCATGAACATGATCAACCAAGATAGGAATTAGGAGGATACATACAAAGAGATCTTCACTCGGTGGAAATTTATTTTATGGTCATTGTTTTTATTACTAACTTTGGACATAAGGATACAGATTGCATGGATTATAAAATAAATGTTCAAAGGAACCCCGTGCTATATGTGGTCATGTAACATTAGATGTTACAAATGTCATAACTAACTATGGACACATGGTGATTGCATAAGCACCGATGATACTTTAAGCTGAAGACAATCTGCGATGCCAGGATATAAGAGAGGAAGTATGGATAAGAAAGCAGGAAGAGCAGACAAGACCGAATTGCGGAGATCCTTGAGATTGACAATAAAAAGCGAGATGAAAATTCTCACAGAAAAGGAAATATATTGAATCTGAGAAAGGTTTAGGGAAAAGGAAATAAAATGAAAGAAAGAAGGGCGGAGTAAATAGGAGCAGGTTCAAGAGGTGTACCTTGGACATTTATAGTGAAAAGATGAATCCACGGATAAGAAAGAAAGAAATGAGAGCTGTGGAGAGAGAGATAAGCCAATCTACCAATACGAAGATGATAGTGAATACACATCAGGCGGAGATTTAATTACAGACATTAAAACCCAGAGACTCCCAAGTAATATGAATATTAGGCAGGTGGAGTCTATCCGTCGTGTGAACCAAAGAATATCCTTGAACATGCGAGTTTGAAAGACATAATTCTGAGCAATCCCACAGTTAAGCATAAGTATAGTTTGATAGTATAATATAAATGGGTTAGCATTATGGAAATTCATCGTAAGAGTGTGGGCGGTATGGGCAGAGAGATGGATTTGTAAAGAAGACTTAGCGATTTATAAGACAAATCAGTTAAGAACAATTAAGAAATTATATCGAAGATGGGCTGTAAAATGAAACACCGAATAGGGAACTGAAGAAAAGTCTACATGAACAGCGGAAAAGGATTTGATTGTGAGAGAACCTGGAACTAATAATATAGAAATTAAAAGGCCTTATATGGTAAAAGCGAGGCTCCTAGAGGCAGTACTCAGTGGGTCAAATATACTGCAGTAGAATTAGAAAAGGAAGTGTAGACAGCAGCCTCTACATCAAGGGAAGTCAAAGTAATATTTTATTAATTGAAGTTTATATTTATTATATTATTTTAAAAAAAAAAAAAAAAAAAAAAAAAAAAAAAAATTTGCAAAAGACATGCAGTGAATTTGAAATGTCCATTACTTGGGAACTATCCTTCTTTTGGAGACTTGAGATCGTCAAAAGCTTGACAAGGAATTTTATTTCTCAAACCAAAGTATATAGAATACACAAAGAGGAGTTGAATGGAAGATTACCGAAACTGGGTTATCACTCCCCAAAACGATTTAGAAGTTGAGCAGATGATTCAAGTCTGAATCAGCGGAATATAGGTAATGATTGGCATTCTATATGTAACATCCAGGACAGATGATATAATGCAGTGATTAGACCCAATTGTACAATTTGGCAAGCACAAAAGAAATCACATATGCTTGATAAAGAAGAGGATCTTGATCTCAAAAGGAAACAGAAAAGTTTGGATTATGGTATACAAAAAAAGATCTATACTTACTGGCCTACCACAGATCACCGTTAGAAGGCCAGTGTATTGATAGCCAAAATGAAAGCACGATGGGCGTTCTACTTAGAGTGAGTGTATTTTATTATCATGGCTAGCTAAATAAAATAATGTGGTATCTCTATCTCTGGCGAGGTAGAGTATATTGCCTTGTGACATGGCTGTGGAGTTCTAGCTGGATGGCTTAAAACTTTGGCAGTCTCTGAGTTGAGTATGATGGGGCCATTCCAATATATTGTGATGAACAAGTGCCGTGTTATCTCAAAAAACCTAATGATGCCTCCAAAGACTAAGCACATTCCAATCCAAATTATCACTCTGAGAACGGAGTTGCAGAAAAAGAACATCCAGTTGGATATGTGCAATTTCTACAGGAGCTTATCCCAGTTGTGATATGTCATGGGCACAAAAGAACAAGTAGCGGACATCTTTACAAAACCACTTCCATGGGAAACCTTTGAATATCTTCATCAAGGGAGCTTGGAGTTATTTCTACTCCAAAAATGAATTATATTTTGGTCTTATCTTATATGTCTTAGATGCTTACGAGGAAAGCACCATAAGAGGATAGTCTTCGAGAGAGAATGACCCAGGATGGAAAGATACCTTTATTCGTTTTACTGACGAGAGGGGGAGAAAATTAAATGAATCAGACAGGCATGGTTCCAGTGGATGGGAATTTATGGAATCTGAGAGGAATGGAGGCATGGTTTGAGAGGAGCATGAATGATGATTTCAGTGTTACATCGAGGAAGTGACGTGGCATCCTTGTTCAAAAGTGGAGAGATTATTAGGAGGAAGATCAAAGGAATTCTTGGAAATGGGAAAAGCATTGAGAGAATAGTCCTTTGCCAATTGATGTCAAAAGGAGGAATAATCACATTGATATGTTGATGTCTATTGATGCAGGAGAGATTGATGGAGAATGATACGTGACTGTGATGTAGAACATGATAATATCTACATGTGACATAATAGTAGTAATTAGATTAATTTGTGTATCAATGTTAGTAGTACCATCAATGCCAAAGAGGAGATTGATGGATCATGGTATGCATTGACAAGTATCAATGGTTTTGATTAGAGATTAGATGTCATTGATTGATGTCAGAACATTGTTGATAATAAAAGTTGATTGATTGATGATTGATGTAATATAATATATATTATCCTTGATGAGAAAGCATAAATGAATATGGATCAATAGGATTGTCATTGTCCCTTGATGAAGAATGGATCCAATGATGTAGTTCCATTGGTATATGATGCATTGTTGGGAAAAATGTATATATGACTCTACATCATGATAAGGTATGCAAATGGATGAACTTTCCAAAATGGTCCCATATGGTAGAAATCCCTCCTGCAGGAAGGCGCTTCTAGTTGGGATTGTATCCTAGAAGAATGGTTGGAGGGACCCATGGCCATGCATGAGGAATATGAGATGAAGATGAAAGGTGTTGGTGAGGAAATATACTAATGGTATGAGTGCTTGTCATGCCATTTCTGGTGGTATGTGGGAGCGTCACATAATTCCCCTCCTCCCGGTTAGAGTTATGGCCATGAAGTTGGGAGATACATGTTTGGGTAATGGACCCAAGTTTGTTTGATGGATAATGTTATGAGTTATTATATATTTTTGGTGTATATTCTATATGGATGAGTACATGTCATGCCATTTCTAGTGAGTATTTACAATGTCACATAACTCCTCACGGTTTTGAGTTGTAAAGCGCTACGAAGTTGGAGGACCCTCAGTCATCATCTAGAAGCCCCAAGGTCAAAATAGTCAAAGTGGCCCAAGATATTTTAAAAGGTAAAATAATAAAGAGTGAAGTAGCGAGTGTATTATAATTCAAGTGAATTCAAAATAAATTATTTCAATAATTTTAATGGAGAATTAGAAGTGGACCCAGCCTAAAATAAGGAAAGTGGGCCAAGTGAGGCCTAGAATATGTTTTAAGGAAGCTGCTTGGAGAATATAAATAAGAACTAGGGACTCTCTCATTTTGAATCACACTTGAGCATATTGAATATATATAGTTGTCTGAGATTTTAGCCGAAATTATGAGAAAGTGAAGAAAAGAAGGCCGAGGAAATGCAAAAGGAAGGATAAATTCTTTTGAAGGTGCTTTCTATGGTATGTTATTTAGTCATCTCACCATTTTCAGCTATAACTTTTTTCTATAATGATTCAGATCCTGGGATTTCTATACACAAGTGAGAAAACATATCCAAGTATCTTTTGTTCAAAAATCAGCTTGTGGGTCGTTGTATTTTTGGAGTTACCTCTCTATGGAAAATAGGGTTTGTAGCCAATCCAGAAACTAGTCAAAATCCCGGTGTTTCGGAGTAAAAACATCATAACTTCTTCATAACAGATCAGGAGATTTAGGTAGAGACCAAATGTAATCCAGTTAGGTTAAAGGCTGTATTATTTTTGCCAACAGTTTCAGATTATGTCGTAAACATTTTATGCGGGGCACTCTCTACAAGAGGACTCTCTAGAATAAGCGATTGACAAGGTATACCATTTTGCTATAACTCCTTTTATGAGACGTTACAAGCGAAGTACTTAAAAGCGGAGGAATTTCATAAAACACACTTTGAATAACATTGTATCAGTTTCAGATCTTTATACATTCTGAGTTCAAGATTATGATTACTTCAAATTCAGGTTGTTGACTAATCCAAAACTAGGCATGAGGATAAAACAAGTTTGATGAAAATGCTAGTTTCTTGCTGTTAAAGAGCTTAATGAAGGTTGCAGGAAATATAGTCAAGAGAGCATACCAGGTCTATTCATGAGGCTACAAATCATATTTTGATGATGAAATTGATGGTTTGTTGAGGTACATGTTGAGTACATGGTTGAAGACGATGGATTGATGAGTTAGCTATTTATACATGAAGTGTATAGTTGATGATGTTGGTACATATTGATGAGTCATAGTTTATGAGTAGTTATTTACATGATTGGTACATACTTGAGTGTATGGTTGATGCACTTGTTATGGTCTGGAGTTGATTACTGAGTTGGTGCATGGTTGATGCACTTGTTTATCAATCTGGAGTTGATTCTGAGGTTGGTGCATGGTTGATGCACTTGTTTATGAATCTGGAGTTATTTCTGAGGTTAGTGCATAGTTGCATGGTTCCAGATTTATTAGATACGGAGTTTACAGCGAGTATATCTCCATGATGAAATGAGTATTCACAGTGGTTTCCATCATTCTACTTCTACTTGAGGGAGTGGCGAGTTAGAGGCAGGGCCAGAATTAGTTTATACACCTTCAGTTATGGCCAGGAGAACATTGAGGTTAGCCTCATACAGTTGTAGGAAGGAGTGGGAAGTGGAGCTTCCCTCATGTTGTATCATGGAAATATAGGGTGTTGGAGCCTCTTTCCAGTTTCTGTTGGAAAACAAAGGAAGTTAATTGTTCCAGCTAGATGTAATTCTTCAAGACATATAAGAAAAAGCATTCCGTGGTTTTCTGATTTAGGTTTCCACATAAAACAGTGGTCTGCGTATTATGTGTATGATTGTTCATTTGTTCATTGCTTATTTACTCTGCGATTTATTGGATAATAAGGCTTCATTGATATAGCACTTGGATTATATGGTTAAAAGGGATTAAATTGTCCTATTACTTATTCCTTTACCCTGATTAATCCAAGAATTCTAGCAAATTAAACTTGTAACTAAGGAAAGTAACAATACAAGATAGATTCCTCACCTAGTCCAAGCATTAACAAGACAAACCTCTTCTTTACCAATATTAATCTACCACAATGCAAAATAATAGCTCCAAGAGATATTGGAATTATTTATTCCACTTAATGAAAAAAGACAAACCACAAGCAAGCACAAAGAGAGAGAGAGATTTCCCCAAATAGGGTGAAAATTTCAACTAGAATACTTCTCACAATGGGAGAGCTATGATGAAAATGAAATAGAGATGATCCATATTTATACCAAATCCTCTAAAACATAGTTTGACCACATTCAAAGGGTAAACCACAAGGAAAGGGTAACTTTTCCCTTTCACACTTGCCCCTTTTCCAAAACAACATTTTTTTAATTCATAATTTGCACACAAGATAGTCCCTAGAAACATTACGTCAACCTCTTGGGGGAACTTTTTGGCACTTTAGTTAAAATCGTTGAGATGGATATGAGTGTGTTGGGCCTCCAAATTACTTATACTCCCCAAGGGTCACAGCAAATTAAACATGACAAAGTAACAATCTGGATAGATTCCTCTCCACCTAGGTCAGAAGCATTAACAAGACGAACTTCTTCTTTACCAAGGTTAATCCACCACAATGAAAAAGAGTAGCTCCAAGAGAGATATTGAATTATTTATTCCACCAATAGAAAAGACAAGCCATAACAAAAGCACAAGAGAGAGATTTCCCAAATAGGGAAAGGAAATTTGACTAGGAGAATACTTCTCACCATGGGAGAGCTATATGAAAAGTGAAATAGAGATGATCTATATTTTTACAAATCCTAAAACATAGTTTGACCACATTCAAAGGGTAAAATACAACGGAAGGAATTAAATTTTCCCTTTTCTTGCCCTTTTCCAAAGAACAGCATTTTTAATTCATAATTTGCACACAAGATGAATTTCGAGGAAACATTACGTCAACCTCTTGGGGGAACTTTTTGGCACTTTAGTTAAAATCGTTGAGATGGATATGAGTGTGTTGGGCCTCCAAAAGACAATTTTCTTCAATCCAATCCTCTCATCCATGATCCAAGGGCTCCCTCCTTACAATTTTCTTCAATCCAATCCTCTCATCCATGATCCAAGGGCTCCCTCCTTCCAAATGTGCCAAGTTTATTCAATCACCACCAAACCCTATCCCTAGGGTGACGTCAAGCCCTCAAAGGTGATGTTTTGGCCTCCAAAGGAAAGTCATTTGGATTTTAGGGGCTAGGTGAGATCCTCCAAGGTGTCTCTTAGGCCTCCAAAGGAATTTCATCACCATCTAGTGGATGGGCCCTGGTATCTGACCTGTGGGATTCCAGCCCCAAGGAAGCCCAAGCTAGACTTGTTCTTCCAAATCTGTCCACCAAACAAAGTCCTACAAAGACAATGAATACGCCCTCCAAGGATCTCAATTCAAATGCATCATGATGATTAAATCAAAGCAATAAAATAACCATCTAAGCATGTACATCAAAAACTAACTCATCAAAATAAACAAGTTCTCAAAGGCCCTATGCAGTTTTCCAAGTTTAGGTATGGGAGGGTTGACAAAGAGACCTATTAAGTGAATCATACCTCAAGATTAGGAGTGTTTTCCAAGCAGGCCCCTCTCTAAGACATGTGGAAAAATTGACATGGACAGGGGCAAGGCTCTTGGGCATGTATTTCATGATGTACAAGGGACCGTAGTATCTCATTTATGGGTTCCTTTGTTGAGAGTGCGTTGCACCTTCATTTTCAATGCAACCTTTTTCGAAGCCCACTTATTACCTTTTATTCTTTTTAAGATGTTTCCAAGTTGAAGCCAAGGTGGGGCTTCTACCTAAACATTAAAAACAATGCCCACCTTGACTCTACCCTGGTCACATCATGCTCCCCGAGCTGAAACCATGTGCCTGGCTTCTACCTAAGTGGTATCCCTAAATTTATTCATGACTGCTAAGGGACAAGATAGGGCACCTCATTTATTGCAATTGTTTATATTTGTAAATCAAATTGATTTTATAGATTGGTTTATGGATCAGGTACTGGATAGGTTGGACAACAATTGATCAGGTTACACGTATTAATCAAGTTTCCACAACATCAACTTAGTCAAAGGAAATCACTCTGATTAGATAGATAAATAAATTAAAGGCTGATGAAAGATAAAAAAACAAGTTACAATCTATTCACCTGTAAAGAAAAAAATTCAAATTCCCAAATGATCATTTTAAATACAATTCCTGAAAAGATGAATTTAACAGTAAAATATTTAACTGAAATTCAAAACATAACATGATACACCATTGATTTTCAAAAGTTTCATATGCATTCAAAATAAGACGGAATAAATAAAGACATATAAAAATATAGTCTAACCATCAGAATGTTTTTCAATTGACTGTAAAAATGTTGCAGATTCAAACTTTACAATTTTGATCAATATGTTCCTTGAGTGCCACAAAATCTGAACCCCTTAGTCTTTCATCTAATTCCATTTTTATACAAAGAGTAGGTTTCCATTTGGATCTTAGATTCTAAAACCTAGTTACATATTTGATATATCTAGTTATCAACTAGATATTACATTCTACTTGTTCCATGTGTCAACAACTAAAATCATAGATCTTAGGGAAAATATCTTCTACCATAACTCCTAAGATATCTTTGACCCTTACACATAGGATATGCAGCAACTGTTCCAAAACTTATACATCTAATACTAGACCTTAAAACTCATACTAAATCACTATCATCATGGTGTTGAACTTGCTTGCAAAAAGAGATCTTCAGCTTCCTACATTTCCTCATCATTCTGTTAAAAAGGAGAACTAAAAAATCATTGTTTTGATGCACGAACCCAATAATTAAAGAATACCTATGTCTTGGTAAAACTTGAATCCCTTTCATCCCTGAGTATAAGTTTTCCCTTTAGAATTTTCTTGCTGAAATTTAGTATTAAGCACAACATTACACCAGTATATTTTGATGTTCATTTTTCTGACTTTCTTTCACAATTCACGCTGAGTTTTGAGATTTTCTTTCATCTTTAGACTTTTTCCTGCAACTTATCATTCCATGTCTCAAGTGTTTGATTATCCTGCTTCAACTCTTTAATGACTATCTGAAATTCCTCAGTCCTATGTTTTCTTGGTGCATCCTCTGCTTCATCCATGTGTTCATCTTGGTCCTCCTTTGATGCAGGCATGTTTGAATCAATTGAGAGTTTGGGTTTCTTAGGCATTGTTTCATACTTATGTCCCTTTGAAGATGATTCTTCAACAATGTCCCTTTTCACAGTTTTATATAATTTGGTTGTTTCTTCTTTATAGGATTCTAACAATTCTTGGATCTCTGGAATGTAAGTGAGATCTTGTTTTGTTCCATCATCTGATTGAGAAGATTCAATTTTAGCCACTGGTTGTTGCTATTTTTCCTTCATGGTTTTCCTTATTGGCATTTCCCTTAAGTTTTAAATTCCAATCCTTTATTTCTTGGTAATATCAGGGATGTTTTTTGGGATGTCATCATCATCTATGATAATCATATTCTCTTTCTTGAGAGAAGGATTGAACAGATCTTTTGAATTAATCCTTGGCTTATTTTTAGGTCTAGTTTTGGATCTTCTAGGGTAGCTGACAGGTTGTTTTCCTTTATTCCTTTTTCTATGTATTTTAATTGGAGGCTTCTCAACTGTTATATCATGATTTTTTGTTTCGAGATCAATTTTTACACTTTGTAATTCCTGTTCTATTTTCCTTGTCATCGTCCTGGTATAAACTCTATCACAACCCACAAACTCCTATTTTAAAGCAGAGAATTCAGATTCCTTCTTAATTTTTTATTCTTGTTGTAAAATGATCTTTCTCATGCTCGATATGGTCTCTCTTGATACGGGAGAAGCTTCTTGTACCTTTTTTGAGCTCTTTGATGTGTTGTCGTTTCTTGTTGAAACCCTAATTTTCTTGTCATAATTTCTCTTTTTTGTTTTTGAACCCTGTTCTTCAAATCCTAGGGAAGACAATAATTGTTTCCAAGACACTTGAACTTCACTTAATGCATAAATAACCATCATTTTAATTAAACCTTGATGAAATAAGATTTTATGAGCATTTTTAGGATGAATCTGTATCCTCTTCACCATCTTTGTCAAGATTTTTAAAGATAAAAGGGAAAATTCATTTCTTGATCACCATTTAAATGCATTAGAAAATGCATGTGGTAGAAATGAATGGTAGAAAACCTACCTTCACAAGCTATGCACTTCTGGCCAACTGCTAAAACACTCTACCACTCTGCCTTCAGCCATTTATTTGGAATTCCTTAGCTCCAATCTGGATAGTGGTGTTCTGCCACTAAGAATTGATTGCACAGGTTTGTAGGGAGTCTACTCCTCTTCCACCATATTTCACCCTTTACATGAATCAACATTATCTCCATCTGGGGATAATGTTCAATTCTATCACTGAAACTTGTGACCTTCACCTTATTCGTTTCTTTTTTATTCTGACCTCTGTCTTACTATAGATCATCCATTCTTCATTCTAAAATACCAAACTATAATAAGTTAAATTGTAGACTAGTGTCTCCATTGGGATATGGAGTCTTATTTGATCTACTAAACACACCAAAATAAATCAATATGTACAAGCTAAATTAACCATGGCTCTTCGGGTAAAACAATGTTTCAAAAAATGCCCATTTATTGGGCTCCCAAATATCTCACTGTCATCCAAGTTTTGTAAAACAAAAGTGTTGTTGTTCAGAATTTTGGCTATTTTAAATGGGACAAACCACAAATTGTCAAACTTACCATGTTTTTACTTCTCTTCCCTTCTAGCATCCCATCTTAGAACAAGTTCCCCTGTTTTGAGACTGTCCCTCTTAGTCTTCTTGTCAAATGTTGTTTTGACCTTACTCCAATAAGCCTCATATTTTTCATTTAATATTTCTCTCCTTTGTTGTACATCAACAATTTTAAAAATCCTTCTTTGAATATCATTAGTTTCTTCCAATTCTTCTTGCATAAATTTTGTCACAGGTAAAACAAGTTGGGTTGGGAAAACAACATGTGTCCCATAGACTAACTGGAAAGGAGAAGTACCAATTGAATTTTTGGTACTAACCCTGTCAACCCATAAAGCATATTTCAATTTATAATTCCATCCCTTTTAATTATCTGCCATCAATTTTTTGATAATTCTGATCGGGCTTTTGTTGGAGGATTCTTCCAATCCGTTACCTTGTGGACAATATGGAGTAGAATATGCCAAAGTAACATTATATATTTCACAGAATTCAATCATAGAAACAGATATAAATGCTTGAGTATTATATGTGGTTAATTTTCTAGGATAATCAAATTTAGAAAATATATTTTCTTCCAGAAAATTTATAATTACCTTTATAATTGCATTTATAATTACCTTTATAATTACCTTTATAACTAAATTTATAATTGCATTTATGGTCGAGATAGCCTCAATCCATTTCGTAAAGTAATCAGTGGTTGTCAAGATCCATATATGTTATCCATTGGAAGGTGGATGAACTTCTCTTATGAATTCCAAGCCCCGCCACTTGAAAGGGCCATTTTCTATGATTGCATTTAAGGGAAGAGAGTGTAATTCATGTTTTCCAGCAAACTTTTGACATAGCTCACACGCTCTAATTTTAGCAAACACATCAGAAAATAGAGTGGGTCAGTAGTACCCAACTCGCAAAATTTTAAATGCAATGGCTTTCTAGTGTTGATGTCCTCCACAAACACCTTTATGCAGGTCGGTCATAATAAAATTTGATTTATCCTCATTAATACATTTCAACGTAATGCCATTAGGATCCTTCCAAAAAAAATTCTAATTAATAATGCAGTGCTTTAAAACCTTTATCTTAAGAGATCTGCTTTTAGATTTATCAAATTCTGATGGACAACAAAAATTCTGCAAAAAATAAACTATGTCCTTATACCATGATGAGGAATAATATGTTTCCAATACTTGTAAATTTGTGTCTTTATGTTGTGATACTGGAACAACTCACTGATTTTGAATATAGTTCAGTCCAAGAGATTTTCAATTTGAGTCAGTAAGCAACCTTTTCAGACCCTTCCCCTTCATCAACTTGGTAGGTTTGAGTTCTACATCATATTCCAAGAGATTTTCTATCCATTTACCTCTCTTTCGTTCGTTGTCTAGTTGCACAAGCATATCTTTCACATTGCTACTAGGAACATAGGAAATTATATTAGAATGCAAAACATAAACTCTGAAATATTTCAATGTCATCACTAAGGCATAATCTTGTTTTTCCATTATGTTATACTTAAGTTCTTCATCTCTAAGAGATTTTCTAAAGAAATAATTGGGTTGCTCATATCCTTCTTCATTTTTCTACAACAATACAACAACAATTGTTTCTTCAGAAGCAAAAGAGAAGATCAAGAAATCCTTAGAATAATCTAGACTAATGAGGACAAGAGCTTCAATTAAATCTTGTTTTATTCTTTCAAAGGATGACTTAGCTTCTTGTTTCCACTTGATCTCAACATATTCGTAATGATCTTAATGATCTAAAAAAAAATAGGTACGAATTTCCTTAAGAAATTGATTCTACCTATGAAGGATTGTATGAATTTTTTGTTTCTAGGAATATCAATCTTCTGAATAGCATTCACCCTCTTAGGATTTATTTTAATTCTTCCTTCATATACAATATGACCTAGGATCTTGCTTTCATGCATAGTGAAATGAGATTTCTTTGGGTTTAAAGATATCCCATACCTTTTGCATTTCTTAAATGTCTGCTTGAGGTGTTGCAAGTGTTCATCATTAGATTTTGAGAAAATAGTGATGTCATCAAGATAGATCACTATGAATTTATCCTTTTATCCAATGAATGCAATTTCCATTGCTCTTTGGAACGTATCCCCTACATTCATCAACCCAAAAGGCATCTTGTCATACATGAAGGTACCCCATGGAGTAGTAAAAGCAGTTTTCTTTTTATCTTCATCAAATACTGCAATTTGATTGTATCCAGAATACCCATCTAACATGGGGATCCTCAAAGCATCTACCACTTTCTACAAAATGCGATCCATTTTTGGTAATGGATAGTTATCCTTGAGTGGACACCTGTTCAGATTTCTAAAATCCACACATAACCTTTTTTCACCATTTTTCTTCCTGACTGGCACCAAATTTGCCACCCACTCTAAATATATCAAAGGTATTATAATATTATCATCTAGCAGTCTTTTTAAATCTTTTTCAATGATAGGAAACAACATAGGATTAAATTGTCTCATTTTCCGCTTGAAAGGTTTAGAGCCCATTTTTAGAGGAATTTTATGATGAATTATGTTAGTGTCAAAAACCTTAAGGTCTTCATATGACCAAGAAAAAATATCAAAAAATTCCCTCATAAGTTTAACATACCTTCTCTTCTTCTCTTTTGAAAATTCTTTAGACAGTTTTATAACTTTTGGATCTGCATCAGTTCCAATGTTGCAATCAGACACATCCTTTTCATGACTCTAAATTGAAGATTTTTTGGAAACATCATTGTTGTCAAATAGTCTTTATAGTGGAACCAAACATTTTGGAATGTGATTTGTCTTTAACTCCACAATTTTATGCCCTACTAACTTATTCTGAAAAGGAACATCTGATTGAATTTGTGTCTCATCATTTTCACTCTCTTGGTCAATAAAAATTGCAAAAAATCCATCAATAGTTTCTAGAAATATTTTTCAGTTCCTGGTCATCACTAAAAACTTGTCAGTGTTTGATGTTATCGGGGATTGAAGGCATGTGTTTAACTTCAATTTCATATCTCAAATTGGAACATAATGGAGTCTTGAAATTTCTAGTTGTTGATGCTAGTGAATTGGCTTGTTGATTAAAGTTTCTCCGAACAAATGTGATATTAAAATGCAAAAATAAGTTTTCAACAAAATCCCATACCTCATTCCTAAATTGCTTCAGTATTTGTTGCTTTGTATGATAAATATTCTTGACTTGATGGATGACTAATTCAGAATCTCCAAAAATTGATAATTAGTCAATCCCCATATCTTTTGCAGCTCTTAACCCCAACATCAGAGCTTTAGATTCTGCAATGTTATTGGTGGTCTCAAATTCCAATTTATAGGAAAAAGATATAACTTCTTTAGAAGGAGAAATGATTACAACCCCAACACCTAATCCTTCTTTTGAACATGAACCATCAAAGAACATTTTCCATACTGAGTTTTCCATATCCTTTGCTTGCTGACCAATGATCTTGTTACTTGATGGTTCAGGAAAATCACCACTAATATGAAACATGGTTGAGCCAATTTCATCATCTACTGCATATATAGGTAATTTATTGGATTGTCGTGATCACTTACAATATAAGTAATTCAGACTTCCCTATATAGTTTTCAATGTTCTCCAAAAAAAATAGGTATGGTGGCATATGTCAGATCCATTTGCAAATATCCTCCTACCTTTTTAGCCCAATACCTAGATAATAACATTTCAAACTTTGGTGGTATATCAGCCACTATAATGTCCATAATAACACTCTTCATAGGCAGCTGAGACAATGTTACAACCAAATCTTTGATAACACCTAAACACTTGAAATTTTTAGAGTCAAAAGAATAGAGATATTGGTAGGGTTTTGTGATATCTAACCCTAACTCATCCATAACCAGCTTTGGCATAACATTATGTGAAGCTCCCGAGTCCATGAGACAATTATGCATAATTTTATCATGAATGTTTAGGGATATATAAAATGGTGGAGAAGAATCAAATTTATCTTCAATATGCAGACCAATTGTGATAGAAAGATTTTCATCTTGCAATTTTATAGTGTCTGAAGAGATAACAGGTGCAGGAGAAGTGTCTGAAGAGATAACAGGTGCAGGAGATTGCAAAACTTTCAAGATAGAATGTTTAAAAGGTTCAGTCTTCATTATCCACCAAAGACACATGAATTTTAATTTTATTTATCTCATGCTACAGATTAAAAGGAGATAGTTGTATTTATGTTTCTTTTACCTCTGAAACACCTGCCTTGATAGGTAGTTGATGCTGGTCTGATTTTCTTGGCCCCTGCTTGGATGTAGTATTTTTATTCTTAATCTGATTTTGAGCATTCAGTTTCGACCCACTTGACCTTAAATCATATTTCTTTTGAGGCTCATTCTGAAAAATTTATTCTTCTTGATCATCAAATTGATTTGATTTCAAAGAATAATCGTATTCCTATTGATTCAAGTGACTGGTAGGAAGTTTAGTTCCATCTAAAAGAGTTGTAGAATTTTCTTCAACATCATCCCTTTCTTCTATGTCTTCAACCGCATTATTTTGGAAAGGGGGGAAGATATTTTGGTCTTCATGATTCCTTCTTTCTCTTTGCATGATCTGAGGAGCATTTTATGGTCTTCTGAACTGATTTGGATTCTTGTTCCCACACTCCTAAACAGGTCTATTCGGCTCCTTTTCTTCCAATTTCAATCTAGCCAATTCTGATGTTAGAGTATTCAACATTTTATCCATTTTATCGATTTTTGGATCAGATGTTGTTGTATTGGATGAAGATGGGACATATTTTTTTTGCTTCTTTCTGTCTGTGTCATATTTTGAATTTAATCTTTCTTCTACTAGAATATCTTACTCTACCTCAATCGCTTCATCTTGCATCGAGCTCAAAGTAGAATACCTTCTTTCTCTCAACAAAAGAGAAAATTCAGGATCAAAAGCATTAGAAAAAAGTAATTTTAGCATAGGTTTTAGTAGGATTGATTTCATCGGGGATTTTGGTATACATTTTATTAAACCTTTTAGTAAAATATGACAGAGACTCGCCACTTTTTATTTTCAGGGCTCCAAACTCAGTGATATAATATAATTAATATGTTTTGTCTCCCCATTGTTTCAGAAAAAGTCTCATCTAAAATGTCAATATCTGGAATAGAACCTACATGAAGACCTCATAACCATTTTCTTACTTCTCCATCTAGACTTTGAATAAACATTCTCATCCAAACATTTGATTACCTTATATTGAAATTATCTGCAAAAGTGTAAAAAGAGGCTAAGTGTTATTCAACAGTAACATTACCCTCCCCATTGAATCTGGGAAAATACTTCATGTAATCTCCATTTGGGAAAGCGCTTAAGACTTGAGGTAAAACTAGGGGTGCATATCTAGCAGCAATGATAGCATCCATCCTATTTGCAGCCATTGTTTGAGCAATCAGAGTATGTACTTTAGGTGGTGATGAAGGATGAGATGCAGAAGGTGAGACTGGTGTTTGGATTTATGACTTTAAGAATCCTTCAATAACAAGGATTTTATTAAAAAATTGAATTTCTAGTTTAGCTTCCTTATAGGTGCTTGGTCAAGGAAAAGATGAAGATAGAATCTAATCAATTTCTTCTTTTGTATACTTAGGAAAGTCTTTGATGGGTCTTCTAAGAAAATTCAACTCTTCATCATCGTCGTCTTTATTGAGGTAAGAAAAATGATTCCACTCCTCAACTATTTGGTCATCTAACTGAAGAGCTACTCGTTCTTATAAAGAAACAGTTTTAGTCTTGTCCTTTTCTTCAACTATTTTTGAAGGATCAATAATAGGTTTTTCTGCAATAATAGGAAATAACTTTTCTTCATAAACAGTAATGGATTTTTTAGGAGCAGAAATTGTCTCTTCATAAGAGGACTTACCCTTAGAAGAGTATGATTGGCCCAAAGTATTCTTTGATTTTCTTAATAACTTTTATGGATATGATAATGTTGGAACAACATTGGGTTCTGTATTTGTTATGGTTACTCTTTTTCTTGAAGATGAAGTTGATATTGGGGCTTTGGTAGGCTCAAAATTTAGTCCTTTCACTTCTCTTTTAGGAGACAGAATTTATGCAATGAAGTCACCAGGTGAAAAATATGCAGTCTAGTTTCAGTGTCTAACTCTTGTCCACCATCAATAGCTATCCCTTCTCAATGTCTTTCTTCCCAGGGAAATATATACTCATTCCTTCGTCCCCGAAAATGGTGCCAAAATATGTTATCCCTAAAGTTGTTACCAATTGCTAAGGGACAAGCTAGGGCACCTTAGTTATTGCAATGGTTTATATTTGTAAATCAAATTGAATTTATATATTGGTTTGTGGATTATGTAGTGGATAGGTTGGACAACAATTTATCAAGTTACACTTATGAATAAGAACCTGAGCAGGGATATTGCTAATGCAGTAAGAACGAGGCACTTCCAAGGAATTCAATTAACCATTGGTATGAGAATCACACATATACTATTTGTGGATGACTTCCTCATCTTCTACAGTGATCAGGGGCGGGATGTATAAGTTCTAACAGAAATCCTCTCCCGTTTTCGCTCAGCTACAGTTATGAAAATAAATTTCCAAAAATATACCCTCTCATTCTCAGAAATGGAAAGAGAGGAAGAATATATCTATCAAATTCTCTTTCCTTTTATAATCCATGACTTCTCGGGAGGCCTAAAATCCCTGTGGTTTCACCTGAAACCGAATAATTATCTCAAGGAGGACTAGAAATGGCTTCTTTCAAAACTGGAAAAAAGATTAAATGGATGGAGCTTCAGGTGGCTCTCGAGGGAAGGAAGACTCACTCTAACAAAAATAGTTCTAGAATCCATCCCAATATATTGGATGTCACTGGCCTAGATACCGAAAGGAATATTGGAAAATATTAGAAGGGCCTGCTCCCGTTTTATCTGGTCGGGCTCAGGGGACAAGTTCACTTAGCTATGGGAAAAATTGGATTGTCTTGCTCGACCAAAATCTCTCAGAGGTTGGGGACTCAAAAATATTTTTTTGTTTTCCAAGGCTTTGGCGGAAAAAACGGGGTGGCGCCTCATCTCAGGCAAAAACCTTTAGTATTTGGCAGTCACCCAAAAATACATTGCACCAGATACACTTGAGGACTGGATCAAATCTCCAAACAAGACCTATAAACATAGCTCAATTTTCTGGAAAGATTTAATATCCTCCTTTCCATTGATAGGGGAAGGATTGGCCTGGAAAGTAGGAAAAGGTAATCACTTTCGCATTGGTGTGGACCCCTGGCCAGGAAGTGGAAACTCTCACATCCTCCCTTTGGAATTAATTAACCATCCCCATAGGCAAAACCTCTTCCTCCTCTCCCACTTGGCCGACCCCAACTCAACTATCCTCTGGAATCAAGGATGTAAAAGTGCTTCCAATGTGGGGCCACATGGAGGTCTTACATCTCAATATGATAATTACATCACAACACTACAGGTTGGTCACATAATACTTTCAGACAAAGAGGACGAGCTAGTTTGGCAAAAGGATCCTTCAGGAACCTATACCCAAAAACTTGGCTACATTTCCTTGAACCTAGACCTCTTTCAAAAAAATCCAAGTTGGTGGTGGAGGGGACTTTGGAAATTAAAATGTCCATAAAAATCCAAAATCTTCCTATGGGCATCCCTAAACGAAAAATTCCCAACCTAGGAAAACTTGAGAAAGCGTCAGTTTGAAGGACCTGGCAGATGTCCCCTCTACCAAAATGAAAATGAAAAAACTTACCATATGCTCATTTCCTTCCCTTTTACAAAGAGAGTGTGGATTGAAGCCTCAGTTAGTCTCAGACAGAATTGTACATGGGGAGGACCCGTTTTGGAACAGGCTTGTGAAGCTTGGATCCATGATTTGATATTCAAGGAGTTTAAATCCCTTCCCCTCATCATCAATTGGGGCATCTGGTTGGCTCGGAATGCAGCAATATTCAAAGACAAAGCTCCCCTTCCTGAGAGAACTACAGCCCAAAGTTTATCCATCCCATCACACTTCCCACAATCAAAAAATGGTTTGGCTTTACAGTTGAATCAAACAGAGGCCATAGACAATTCAAAGCCCTAGGATTACTTCGATGGGGCTTCTCAGAATCACACATGCGGGGGAGGAATAGTACTCCATCTAGCTTAAAACCATTCTTTTCATATAAAATTGGGACTGGGATAGTGTACAAATAACTATGTCGAGCTATTGTCTCTAAAACTACTACTTCTATTCGCCAAAGAAAAGGAAATACTTCATCTCCAAATTTTTGGTGATTCTATGAATGTCATCAACTAGGCAAGAAAAAATCAGCAATGCCACACTATTTTTCTTCTCCCTATTCTGGAGGACATCTTTCATTTGTTGGAAGAATTTGACACAGTACTTATCTCCAATGTCTACAGGAACATGAATGTGGTAGCAGACAGACTATCAAAAGTAGGTCTTCCTCTAACTCTGGGTCAATGGCACATCACATAATTCAAGGAAGATGAAACTCATGTCTTCTACCATCATCCCTTTATTGATGCCTCGGAACAACCACATGAATGATTCTCTTTCTTCATTCACTTCTTAAACAGTCACTTGGTTGAAGTAATTTGGACACACGAAGTTTCTTATCATATCTAATTTGACAAACAACAATCACCATCATTTCACAGCAAATGATATCCAAAACAAAGAATATTCTTATCATATGAGGTTTATGCAATCAACAATCACCAAATTTTTACCAATCTGTAATATAAGAACTTATGTGGCTATTAAACAGACGGTTTATTTCTTTCAGACAGTTTATTCCCCACCTTGTTATGGGTGTTGTAAATAATAGGCTATATGTTTGCTCTTAAAAATCCTCTTTCAAGGCATCTTTTCTTGGCACAAGGTCAAGGACCTATGCTCTTTGTTTCATTATACACACAAGGGGTGTGTTGTGATCATAGCAGCACCTAAAAAATGTAATTTTGTCTCTCCGGATGAATAAAATTACGTTTTTTTCCATGGGAAAAAAAAAAAGATGTCATAAGTGATGACATACATAAAACAAGATCAATCAGATGAAGTGCTTGAAGGTCACGAGGAACATCAAGCAACAACCAAGGAGTTTCCTATGTGGATAAAGAGACTAGCAGAAGGCTTGAAAGATGAAAACAAGCCAAAAGTGTCTTCTCCCAGGAGATATTCATAACTCAAAGTTCCAAATAGAAAGTATGAAGCTAATCATGTTGCATTGATGAGTGACTTGACACTGGGGCTTCACCTTATTGACCAATATCTTATCATGTTCATTCATAAAGGGGGTTTTTAAATTATGAAAAATATATTCAATATATTGTAGGTATTGCGGCGAGGGAGGATGTAGGTTACAGGGGGGTTTATAGGTATTGGGGGGTATAAAAAGGGGAATTTGGTAAAAATGAGGGATATCCAATAAAAAAAAGGTTTTTTTTTATTGGAAAAATGTATTGGAGGGGGGTTAAACAAAAGGATTTATGGAGGTATTTATCAATATCTAGTGAAATTAGGGGTATTATTTAATATCCCATGAACGAACGTGTTATTTCACACGTTCATTGAGTGGAGACCCTGTGTGACTTGATTGATTCTGAGCCCAATAAATTTGATGAAGCTTCAAATTCTAGATAATGGATTGAAGTTATGTAGGAAGAATATGACAACATCATGAAAAATGATGTGTGGGACCTAGTTCCACTTCTTGAAGGAAAGAAATTCATTGGAAGCAGATGGTCTTCAAACTGAAACATAAAGTTGATGGTTCCATAGAAAATTATAAGGAAACATTTGTGGCAAAAGGCTTTAGTCAAAATCTTGATATTGACTATGATGATACCTTTTCCCCCATTTCCTGATATACTACCATAAGGAGTGTTCTTTCCTTAGCTTCGAGTAATAATTGGAATCTTCACCAGATGGATGTGAAGACTGTATTCTTAAAAAGTGTCTTGCAGGAAGAGGTCTACATACAACAACCTCAGTGATTTGACGTTCATGGTAAAGAAGATCTTGTATGCGGATTGAAGAAGGCCTTGTACGGTCTTAAACAAGCTCCTCATGCATGGTACACTTGTATTGATGAGTGGTTTCAAGAAAAGGGAGTAAAGAAATCATCTGTTGATGCTAATCTATATGTTCTACATGATGGTGATAACATTGTTATTGTTATTTTTTATGTTGATGATATTTATCTAACTGGAAATGATGATGGTTTAATTCGTTGGTTGAAAAATGAATTGTATAAGGAGTTTGAGATGAAGGATTTGGGTCCCCTTCATTATTTCCTTGGTTTAGTAGTATGGAAGGATAAGAATCATCTTGTCCTAACTCAAGCCAAATATGTTATGGAGGTCTTAAAATGATTCAAAATGGAGAATTGTAAACCCATCTCCACACCCATGGATCCTTGTACTAAACTACGAGTTGATTCTCCAAGTGAAGAAGTGGATGGTACATTGTATCTTCCATTGGTTAGTAGTCATATTTACTTGTGTAATACTCATCCTGATTTATCATATACTATGAATGTACTAAGTTAGTTTATGGTGAATCCAAAGAAGGTCCATTGGAAGACAGGACAAAGGGTCCTTCGCTATCTGAGTGGAACCATTTCTTATGGTTTTAGGTATGAACGAAACAAGGATGTATGTCTCCATGGGTATATTGGTATAGATTAGGCCAGAGATGTGAATTCTAGAAATTCCACTACATGTTGTTGTTTCTCCTTGGGTTCTAGAATGGTTTCTTGGAGTAGCAAGAAACAGGCTTGTGTTGCTTTGTCATCTACAGAGGTTGAGTATATTGTCGTGTCTACTAGAATATGTGAAGCAGTATGGCTTAAGAAATTACTTCTTCAGCTTGGAGTGATGGAGATGAGTCCTACACTTATCTTGTGTGATAATCATTCTTGCATAAAATTGAGTAATAATTCGTTGTTTCATGACAAGTCAAAACACATTGAGACCAGATATCATTATATTAGAGACCTCATCCGCAAGAAGGAGATCTACATGGGATATTGCTCTACAAAAGACAATGTAGCTAGTATTTTCACCAAGGCTCTGCCTAAACCAAATTTTGAAGATTGTAGATATGGACTTGGATTTCTTATACCTAGCACTATCCTCAAGAGGAAGTGTTAGGATTAGTGAGAATATTACTAGAATGCTATGGTTGTTATTTAATTTAGCAAATTGGTTTGAATTTGTTTCTCTACGTAGGCAGTTAGTTGTGGTAATTTTTTAAGGTTGTTGGATCTTGGATATCTGCTCTCTTTTTGGGTGATTGCAATCATATTTTGTTTGTTAGCTTGATCAATATTTGTAATCTATATATTTCAGTTGAAGGAATGAAGTATTGTGAGTGTGATTTTTACATGTTTCTCTTCTTCAATTTAGGTTTGTTTTTTTTCAATTGATATGCAGTGACTGTATGCAAGTTAGAGGAGTGACCAAGTTCAAGAGAGATCAGTCTCTCTATCACATATCTAGTAGAATAATATACTTGTCCATTGCTTAGCAACTTAGCTTGGATACCATGATTGAAATAGCTAAAAAAAAAACTAAGCTTTGGAGTTGTGCACATTCAAATGATTTACTATTTGATATTTGGGAAACAAGACCCATTTTATAGAGTGTAATTATACTTGAGAATGAATTAAAAAGGAATACCTTGAACCTTTCTTTTTAAGAAAATATCCTCAAAAATATTACCAAATTGGATTAGTCCTAATTGAAAGGCCAACAAAGTAGGCAATTAATTGTGCAAATTTTTGGCACCACATTAAATGAGAAAAAACAATATCCACATTTCCAAACTTGAATGAAATGTGCAAGAAATATCTTGTATAATATGGACCATCTAGGATTGGGACAACATGACTAGAAACAAGTTGGGGAAGGATATGAAGGCAATCAAGAAAGGAAAATGACATTTTATATTTTCAATGGAAAAAAAATGACTAGTATAACCCAATTCTAGCACCAAAAGCACAACAAATCCAACAAGCCTCATGCAATAGAAATCCAAAACCTTGATCTAAAATATTGAATTTAGAGAGGAATCTACCCATACTCTACCATGTGGTGCATGAATCTCAAAATAGAATCTATATTTCAAATATAGACTATGAATGTTAAAAAAGATATGCAGAATGTTCCAAACTATAACAATAAGGTCCTAGATGAACAAGTCATGATAAGATGACATACAAAAAGAATATACTTCCAAACCCTACAAAAATTTAATATAAAACATAAAATTGGATAACCCTACTAAAATCCCAAAAAGAAAAACCCAAATCAAGGAGGGTAAATAGAAGTTACTTCAATTCTTCAATTCTTTGTTTTTTTTGTTGGTAGAGGCATTCCTTACAACATTAGTAAGAAGAGAAATATTCCTTTGTTCAGTGACTATATCCATAATCACAAACTTCTTGGCCTTCTCAAGCAACATGAACATGTCCCTCTCCATGCATCAATTAATATTATTAATGATCTACCTGGTGTACTTTCCATAGAGATTGTTGAGCATGTCCCTTTCCAAAGGATCTCCTTGTCTTGAATGGATATGTCACTCGCCTTCTTAATTTCCCCTCTAGAGGGTTGGTGGACCATGATCCTCACATTGGGAAATCACCTCCTCTCCCACTTTTCCCCTTCAATCATTAGTAGAGACCCCATTTAGGCTACTTTTCCCCTTCAATCATTAGTAGAGACCCCATTTAGGCTACTTTTCCCACACATAATGTGAATGTAAGGCTTCTTATGTATTACAATGTGTCATATATTTCAATCCATATAGTCACGATTCCATCGGTGAACTTTGTGTATAATTGATGGCTTTGGCTAGATTTTCATAGTTCGAGATTAAGATTTGAGTTATTGCCAGGGCTGCAACTTGTCATATCATTTTCTATGACACCATTGATGTAGACTAGTATGTCCTTGAGAATCTTGGAGAATATGTTGTATTCCCTTTTACCTCTTGAGGTTTGTTCTATAACCATAGGTACAATTCCATAGGATCTTCTATTGTGAAATCTTGTGGGTGTGATTAGGACCCTATTGTTGACAATTGTAGATGTTACTAGAAAAAATTTGCTTCTTCTCGTCCTCTCTTTCTCTATTCGTAATCATCGAAGTTATCATCCATCGTGTTGTTTGTTCTTTCAAACTACCTTTGGAAGATTGCTTTGTTTCTTGTAGCATGAAGTAGGAGTGGATTTACTCCATGCAATTCAGAATGATTTGTAGGAACTATGGTCTCTCCTAAACTTGTTTCTACCTAATATATTTGATAATCATAAATCTTTCCATGAATCCAACCATATAACCCCAAATTTCAAACCCTACAACCCAACATTTCCAATACCATAAAATAGAATTAAAAAACCCTAAATTCGCAACACAATTCCAAGCATAAACCTATCCTCCACACCATTATGACACCAAAATATTCAGTTGTCTCCACCTCCAACCTTAAAATTAAGAGTAGAGACCCTCTCCCATCCTGTAATGGTGCTAAACTTACAAATTCTAGTTTAATTCCAATGAAAACCATACCCATTCATGTCAAACCCCCTCTCTCAGTAAGATGTGGCACCAAAAATGAATTCCTTGGTCCATGTTGATCATTGGTTTACTTAGTGAAAAAAGGAATGTAAGTTTAATGAATAATGGTAAGCATTCATTCTAACTTTTTTTCTAATATTAAAATATTAAAACCTAATGTGTGTGTGTGTGTGTGTGTGTGTGTGTGTGTGTGTGTGTGTGTGTGTGTTATAAAACCCATCTTAAATTAAAACATAGGAATATACATATGTAGAAATGTATAGTATAAATATGTAATAGTAATAATAAGTTAATTTTAAGGTCAAAACCTAGCTAGACACCAAATTGATGTATGTGATCCCCTTGTTTGTGGGACAAGGGAGCCCCCCATGTAGCAATATAAGGACTTTTTTGTAATACTACTAGAAAGGGAAAAAAATGTCTAATGCAGAAAAAGTATTTGACTATGACAAGTAGGTTATATAATGGAGAAAAAGTATATGATGGCGACAAGTAGGTCTAGTGGATCATGTGGGGTTATAATTAACGAGGCGCATGTATGGACATGGATGTCAGCGAGAGTGTCAACATTAAACATGTTGGGTGTAGTGTCGTAAAGCAAGGACACATGATCCATGCATAAAAAAATTAACTCAACATGAATCATCCTAATATACATGATAACGCATTCTAAAGTTACTATATAATAATATAATTAAATAAAATACTAATAAATGTTACTCATTTATATTGACATAGTTGTAGACTAGACATACATGTTTATTTCTAACCTATGTTAGTAGTTTATGTTATCGTTTTATAACAAAGTCACCTAATACAAGATAAAATTACTTAAATTTGGTAGTACATAACATATAATAAATATCACGACTAACATTTTTGGTCACATAGCCACAAATTTCTCAAATTGTAATATTGATGTGTTATAATCAAGGAAATTATATTAATTTGATACCATTGTATTCTTCCATAACTCTTCCTTGTTTCTTATTGTTTCTCTTAAGAGTACCTGTGGTCTTCCTTTCTTTTACATAACCACAATGCCCATGTAACACCTGCAACTCAACAAAATGGTGGTCCCACTTTGAGAAGTAGAGTAAATCCAAGAAGAGAAACTAATTTATTTTCTTATGAAACTATGAAGATATTTAGGATATGAAGGAATCACAATATGATTTCTCTTTTCATCTATTTTGGTAGTTTTTTCGACACGAGCTTTTATTGTTTAATTTTTCAATTTTACGGCACATCTTTAAGGGGCGAGTATGTTGTATATCTAACAATAATATTTTATCGAGCATTAGGCTATGTAAATGAGCTATTTTGTATGTAAAGTTGTACTTCTGTATTTTTTTTGTCTGAGGTTTTATAGCATATTAATTGAATTATGTATACCAAACATAAATTGTGGCCTTCAAGAGTTAAGATGTTAATAAACACCACTTTATTCTTCTAAACAACTCTACCTTGTTTATGTCCTTGTATTCTTATTGTTTCTCTTTTAAGACAACCTCCAACTTTCACTTTTTTGTCCATATTTATTGGAGACAACTACAATGACCATGTAACACCTCAAATTCAATATCATCCTAAGAAAACTTTGAGAAGTCAAGTGCAATTTCAATTTCAAGAAAATAATTTATCTTCATCTAAAAGTATGGATATTATTAAAAATTGAAAGATGCTTCTTTTTAATTTGTTCAAACATCCAAACACCTTTGAAGAATTAATATAACATTTAACACTTGGTATACATGATCTCACTTAACAACCATGACAATCTAATTATTTCACAAGATAAATCATGTAATATATATATATATATATATATATATATATATATATAAGAGATTATATCACCACTCCATATTAGCTAACTAGTCAAATACCAATAATAAAATATTTAAAATATGAAACATTCCTTGTAAAATCATTACTATTAAAATCACATTTCACTTCCATTTCAAGCAATGGGTTTCAAATAAACATCATAGTATATCCAAAGTCATGGACACTTATGAGTTAGTGGGCTTCATGTTATATGGTTGATTTAATGAAACAAAAAGGATACCATGATACAATTTCATGGTTTCATGATTGTTATGGTGGGTTCTTTATCATTACACTAAACATAGTGTAGAATTAAAGAAGAATCCATCACTCATGATCATCATTGGCTCCACTAAATGTGTACAATGAATTAATAAATGAGTTTGCCTAGATAACAAGTAAATATAATAATAACAAACTATTGTGTGACTTCTGATGTAACTCTCCACATTCCAATGGATTGGATACCTATGTTGTCAAATGTTTTCACACAAAATGAGAACATGAGATGATGTAAAATTAAATTTATTTGATTTTAATTTTATATTTTAAAATGTATTTTCTATTTAAATTAATTGATTTTTAATACTTAAATCGTGAAATAATTTTTTAAATAATTTAATAATATTTATCTTTCCCTCCATAGAGCCTTTCAAAAGAATAAACAATAATTATTAGTACTTGAATAATGATTTTGGTTCGATATATGATTAAAGAAACTTGTCCACAAGTTAAGGTTTTCAAATTTAAAGGTTCACATAGTATTCTTATTACCTAAGTAAAGCAGAGTACATGTCTTATCAATTAAAACAACCGCCTTACAAACTTAAAACAAACTCATTGAATATATATGAAAAATAATAGTGGAGCCACTAAGGCATAATCATCATTTAGTGTAAAACACATTATCCCCATCTTTTCTCATCTATATAGAGATAATCTAATCTTTGTATCAAATTGTGGAATATGATGAAACAAGACAAATTTAATTTAATTTTAATTATTTTGTAAGGTTTTGGGTCGATTCATAGACAAGCAAATGTTTAGGTATCGTTTCATTATATTTAAATTTTCATTATTTTTTTAGGTATTGTTTTATTATATATATTTTTTATTATTATTATGATGAAATTTTGATTTATCCAAATTTTGATTTAAATATTTTTATTGGATTTGTGTTGATTTTTTAATAAAAATGGTAATTCTTTAGTGACATGATTAATTTATCTTTGGTTATATATTGCTTCTTGTTAAAGAAGGGGTTTTGATTTTATGGGTTTTAATTTGATTAAGCTACTAGTAGGAATAGGTTTGCAATTGTGTTCTTTTTGCAGAAAAATGGTTTAACTATTTTACTTGGTTGTGTTGAAGTTAAGGAATTCAATTTGGTTGTTCTAAGGTACTCAGCTAGAAGGGTGCAGGCACCCTCGCCCAAGTCCTTAAGGAGACAAAACTTGGGGTTGCTTCAATGCCCAAGAGGCACACTGGTTGGCCAAGTGGGAGCCTTGGGTGCACAAACACGCCAAGGGGCTTGCTCAAGCACGAGGTGGAGCACAAGGTCGAGCGTACCAAAGAGATCGAGGCGCATCAGCATGAGGAGCACACCAAGGTTGGGGCATGTTGGTCCCAAGAGACGTGAAGGTTGACGAGTGCATGGGTTCATTTAGGTGCTTGAGTTTGAGAAGGGGTGCATCAATTTGTTTGGGCGTTTTGTTTCGCGAAGGGGTGTGACACACCCAAGGGACATGATAATTCACAAAGGTGACGTTTGGAGTCCATATAAAAGAATAAGGGCACACAATCAAGAAGACACAACAATGGGAGCAAGATCAGAGTCAAGGTTCTGCGGTAGACTTGGATAAAGAGGATCGAGCTCCCTCAAGGAGTCAAGTTGCTCCACATGGCAGGACTTGTTCTACTTTGAGGTGATTTTGTGGACAGAGTTGGGGCGACCTTGTTTGGGATGAGTTTGGTGATGTTTTGTCGCAGGTTTGGGTGAGGCATGTTGTGAGACAGAATTGCAGGTCTGAGTGAAGTTTTGTGACAAAGAAGAGACAATGAATCTGTGGTGGGCACATGTTTGGGGTGCACCGCATAAGTTGTGAAAGCTGTTGCGACAGATAAGTCTTGGTGTGACGAATCTGTGTATGAGTGTCTTGGTGAAGTGAGGCAAGTTGTGTGACTCTTCCCAAGTTGTAAACTGAGTCGGTAGTGCTCATATTGTAATTGTTTCACAATAATAATACTTAGTCAGGTGTTAGGAACGTCTTGTGTCACCCGCATTATATTTGTGTGTCTCTCTTTTGTTTTGCAAGTGTTCTCTTTGTTTCATGGATGTATGCTTAAATGACTAAGTGTTAAGATGTTAACAAGATTGTCTAAGTATACAAGTGAGTTGTGCTAGATTAGGAGTGTGACTCACCCATAGCCTAGAACATAGTATGGGTATTCTCTAGGTGAAGAGGCATAGTCCGAACGAAGTATCCTTGATGTTTCCAATCAACTAAGTGAGAATCGTCGCGGTGCCACACACCCTAAAGAGGTGCACAATAACAAGATTTAGGCAGGCATCCTATGGGGACGTGACAGTTGTGATAAAACAATTTGACATGGAAAATGTTGCCATAATAATTAAAGTACAAAAGTGACAATTCAATCTTGAGAGTATGGAAGTGATTTTAATAATGAAGCACATAAACAACTTAGATAATAAGGGATGTTCAAGGAATAGGTGAGAGTGCACAACAAGAACATAAAATGCGTGCAAAATATAAGAACCAATGTGTTGTAAAATGCATTATAAGGAAGTCCTTCCAAATCATGAAAGTCCTTCAATAATGTGGAGCAATGTTATGGAATTATGTCTTCTCTTTATGCTAATGGAATCTAGAAAAGTTACCAAGGAATTATGTTCCCTCTTTATTTTATCTCATATTGATTCTATAATTTATATGATTAAGGATAGCATAAAGAGAAAACATAACCCGAGTAAACCTTTAAATAGTCTCTAAACTTTAAGGGTGATAATGAGTGTGCTAAGAACACATGTATAACTTATCTATGTGGATTAGATAAGGAGCCATAAAATAGAGAATGTGATTCAAAGTACCAAATATTTTCGACAAACATACATATTATTGTTAGTACAAAAACGAGCTACAAAATTAGCAAGGATTGAAGCATTTTGAGAATATCATGATTCTAATTGTATTACTCAATCACTTAAGATATGAATTTGACCTCACAACAATTACAACCTAAGGAAGACAAAAGGACATATTAATAGATGTGTGAATTTGTGTAACTAAATCTCCTCAAGAACTATGCTTCTTCACTAGCATAGACCCATCTTAATCTAGATCTATTAAGAACCGAGAGGAATAAACAAAATATGTGCAAACCTCATGTGATCTAAAAGCTCTAGGGTTAATATGGATATGTAATAGTTTTTTTTTCACTTTTTCTCTTTTCTTGACATTAAAAATTGGACATCAACATTTTTCTTTCATTTTATTTTAATAGCATGGCATGCACATGCATATGTATGTATATATGCACATGACACATCTCTTCTATCTTGGATAGTAAGAGCAATTCGTTTCTCATGATGCTATAACTTGATTCTTTTTCATATGTGTGATTCTTGAATCCCTATACCAACGTTATATTCCACATTAAGAGCTTACTTCTCCTTCTATCGTTGCATATTTGTAGAAATGAGATAGATTAAATGATAAGACAGGTGGTTCTCAATGGTTGGCCTCATGCATATTGATCGAAAATGGTCCTCGTCCTGGTCATTGAAATCATGAAAATTAGGGTGTGCATAGTCCTCGTCAAGCTTGGTCCCCCAACTTGAGGGGCACATTGATCCTTCAAGGTGTTACATGTTGTTAACATACAACATTAAGTTATCACTAAGGTTTCATGTCGAACCACATGCTAAATTGTTTTATAACTCAATGTTATTCGGATTAGAAGCTAGAGCTAGAACAATAACACATCAAGAGTTAGTGAGTGGTCATGCATATTTTAGAGGTGAGAGTGACATGAAATGTGTGGGGGTCATGTAGAACATTAAGCGACAAACACTTGACTATGGTTGTGTTTTTAGGGCATGTTGAATGTTGCAAGAGGCCAAGCACATGCAAAAAGTGCTATGATGCACAAATCACATTTGAGTGAAACACATAAGCACCTTTGAATATTATTTATGAAAAGAAATATTATTTATGAAAAGACCATAGCTAAAATGTTAGTGAAATAGTCCCTGAAAACTTGATCGATTAATAAAAAGAGAGTTGGTGATATTCTCCCACCAAAATTCAATGCCCCTAAAGCGTGTGATATGTTTAACCCTCTATAAAAGCAGGGACCATCATCACTACATAAACACATAGATGAACATAATTACTAACCTTAACTCTATCAACAATTCCACCTCCACATTAAATGAATGAGCAAACTTTTCAAAGTCTTGGAAGCTCAAAAAAAAATCCTAAAAGCTCCTAGGAAAACTCTGAGTCAAACATGATAAACCCTAAATTGGATTGTTCATCTTCTAGACTAATGGTTCAACCGTTATAGGGTCCATCTCTAAGACCAGGGAACTCTTTTGATAGAAGCGACTGCCCAATAGGGAATTTGTGCCATTGGATACTCTTCTTATCTAACTACCAACGACCTACTTTGCTAGCCATTCCACTTTATTTAGCAATTAGTGTTTGATTAAACAAGAAGCATATGGAATAGTTTAGTTGACTAGGGAAGCGTGACAATGGTTGTGGGGCTCCTTTGGAGAAAAGAAGGGGGTGGAGGCTACCGACATGACCGACCAGGTCCCCATGGGGCATCAATATTCCAACATCCCTCTCACCTTTATTTCAAAATTTGGAGCTCTATTTATCTTACTTGGCCACTGGAGGAGCCCATGGCCTCGTTGTCCCTCGCATGGGCTCCCTGCTGTCATTTCTGGCAATGTGGCAACTCATTTTAAATTCCCATGCCCACGTTGCTAAGTGGGCTCCCTTGAGTGGGTGGCGAGGGCTAGTCTATGGTCATATGGGCGGCGTACAAAAGCAAGCAGCGGAGATGGTCCCATGCTAACCCCATTTATGTTCATAAAGTTCAACAATATTATAAAGTTAACAAAAGACGTGTGAAATAACTATGTAGCGCGCATACCATCACAATATTTCAAAGATATTATTAATCCATTTTAAATAAAATGTTTTTAAAAAATATGTTCGTGTGAAGAGAAAGGGAAGTATGTGTAATTTATAATAATAATAATTTATTCTTAACTATTAGGCCCACTCAAACTGTAGGTGTAAAAAGTTAAATTGTATGTGTAAAAGGTTAAATTGTACTCACATATAATATTTAGTTTTATGTTTGAGATTGAAGTTAAATGTTATTAAAAAACATATAATTTTATTGGAAGTAGTTTGGATGATGACTATAAAAGATATTGGCTTTCTTACTAGGTTGAAGCGATTTTTTGGTGGAGTAAGACCTAAAATTGCTTTTGCTTGGAAAAGGGTTCATCTTTCTCAAATGTAAGGAAATAAGTTACTTGTTCAAGATCCAAAAACATTTGGCATAAGCGAAAGTTCTATCTCCTTAGTAACCACTAGTGGATCATTTCAAGTGGCATGGTTTTTAATAAATAATTGTGATGAGATTACTTATATTTACAATAGTATTCAATAAAGAGCATATCCTGGCTACCAATTAAAAAATAAATTCTGATAAATTTTACCATTTTCAAAAATAAAATATAAATAAAAAATAAAACATTTTATAACATAAATTAAAAAACTTTATACTTCAAAAACAATTAACGTGGACTTCTTTCTTTATAACTTATGTTATATGAATAAATATAAGATTGAAATGCATTAAATTAATATTCAAAAATATATATTGTGAATGATATTTTTTAAATATCAACTTAATGCATTTCAATCTTATATTTACCCTATCACATTGGTTACATTATATATATATAATATGGTTAGTAACATGGTTGGATTTTTTGTCTTGGTTTCGAACAGGTGACTTAACATCAATGAGTGCCTTAACAACACACTCTGTTATGGATTGCCCTACACCTCAGAGACCAATTGTTTTTAATTAGTTAAAAATGGTTTTCTTAATAAATTAACAACTCAAAATCTAGAGGCATTTGACAAGAGTGAAACCTACTCCCTTACACACTACTAATGGATCATTTAATTTTGCTTGAATAGAAACCTATATTTGCAAATAGTAGTTAATGATGATTGCTCTNGTTTTCTTAATAAATTAACAACTCAAAATCTAGAGGCATTTGACAAGAGTGAAACCTACTCCCTTACACACTACTAATGGATCATTTAATTTTGCTTGAATAGAAACCTATATTTGCAAATAGTAGTTAATGATGATTGCTCTTATTAGCATGATTGTTATCCTCCCCACTAGAGTTCAATTACAAGAGTGACATGTTGGCTCCTTGTGAGAAGGCTAGAAGGGTAGATGCCTCTAGGATAGAGATCCCCTCTTGTATGCCTGACCCTTGCTAAGTCATAAGTTTCCTACTAGGTGTTGGCTTGTGGGTTGTTAGCACTAGCCTATAAATTATGACTTAGCAAGGGTCAAGACATGTGGAGGCATACAAGAGGGGATCTCTATCCTAGAGGCATCTGCCCTTCTAGCCTTCTCATAAGGAGCCAACATGTCACTCTGGTAATTGAACTCTAGTGGGGAGGATAACAATCATGCTAATGAGAGCAATCATCATTAACTACTATTTGCAAATATAGGTTTCTATTCAAGCAAAATTAAATGATCCATTAGTAGTGTGTAAGGGAGTAGACTTTCACTCTTGTCAAATGCCTCTAGATTTTGAGCTGTTAATTTATTAAGAAAATCATTTTTAACTAATTAAAAGCAATTGGTCTTTGAGGTGTAGGACAGTGGGTGACAGAGTATGTTATTAAGACACTCAGTGATGTTAAGTCACATGTTCTAAACCGGACAAAACATCCAACCATATTAGGGGTTTGTGTGGCTGTGATGCCATCCCCTTAAAAACAATTTTAAATCTTACTTTAAAACTAAAAAACACATTCATCTACTTACTATAATAATATTTTATAATTAAAAAACTATTATTAATAATATTTTATAATTAAAAAACTATTAATATTATAACATATAATAATATTTTATAATTAAAAAACTATTAATATTATAAAATAAATAAATTTTAAATTTTTTTTACCCAATTTTTTCCCATAAAAGCAAGAACAACATTTGAGAGTGGCTACTCAAATGATCCCCACTATCCAACCACCCACCTTTTTAACAGCTAACAGTCTCACATTTAAAATTACTTTTGAAAAAAATGAATTCAAAGTTCCATTAATTATAGATATGAAAGAGTTTGATGATGGAGGCACATTGCCTTGTTTTGTGGGTTGACAAGTAACTTGAAAGAAAGAGAAAAATAAAGGCACAAAAAAGGGAAAGTAAAAAGGCGAAATCTCATCCTATTCCCAGCTTTATTTTTCCATATTCTTAATTTTTTTTTAATCATTATGATGTAAGAATTCCTCCTTTGAATTTTTTAAAATATCGGAGATGATTATGAAGGATGATCATGGAGGAAATAAGAATGTATCATTTGATTGCTGTGGTTGGTGGTGATTCCTCTACATGTACTTGTAGAGATAAATATATATAGATATACTGATGCAGTCTAGAGGATGGTGGTGCCAACTTTTATGAAAGCCTGGCCGAAAAAAAAAGGAAAAAAAAAGACACAAATCTCCTCTTTATTCATCAGAGCTCAGAGATGCTGCTGTATAAGTGATGTGTATACTGCAGAATTGTATATGGTATTTTGTTAAAGAAAAGTAGGGAAGATTACTGTTACTTTTGCCAAAGTTTTAACACACAATCCCTCCTCTCTTCCCAAGCAGGCAATTCTATTCTTCCCTCGTATCTTTCTTTGACTGCTGCTGCTGCTCCTTCCAACTTTCTCTTTATTCGTTGCTTTGATGGTCAATCATCCAGGCTTGCTTCTTCATATTCTCCTTCATCTTCCTTCAATTCAATCCTCCTTGTAGATTCACAGACCAAGCTCGCCTCTGCTTCTGCACCTTGCAGACACGTGAAGGCTCGATTGATTGTTTTTCCGCTGGATTTTACAGAGTTTTGTTCGTGGGTGATCGGATTTTTGTATTTTTTTCATTGTTTCTGACTGCCCATTATCTGTATATAGCTATTAGGCCTGATTGAATTGGTGCTGAATCTGTTTGTCTGTTAGTTGGTTACCATCTGTCCTTTTTTGGTGTATATTTGCTCAAAAAATAGGCTTGGGAGTAGACCTCCTGCTCCTATAGTGCCCAAAAGCTGTCAAATCCATCTTTGTTTTGTATTGGATACACAACATATGGCTTCCAACGGTTTCGCTAAGGTTTTACAGAGAAATTCATGGAGATTGACAACAATATTGGTATATGCAGTCCTGGAATGGATTCTTATATTTCTGTTGCTTATTAATGCCCTTTTTCAGTATATCATCACTAAGTTTGCCACCTTTTTTGGCTTACACCCCCCTTGCTTATGGTGTTCTCGTGTGGATCATATCCTGGAGCCCAAGGAGCCTGACTTTTACAAAAAACTCATATGTGAACGTCATGCCAGAGAGATTTCCTTGTTGGGTTATTGCTCGACCCACAGGAAGTTAGTAGATGCTCATGGAATGTGTGAGGAGTGTGCATTTTCAAGGCCTGATGTCTCAAGTTCTGCAGAGGGCAATGGCAGCCAATCCAACTGGCTCACATGCATGTCTATGGTGGCAGATTTGTCAAAGAGAGGAGATGCAAAGAGATTGCTGATGAATGGCCACGTGGATGATTTCAGCACAGAGGAAGCAAAGTCTGAGGACAAAGCAAGCAATGGTTGGGTGAGTAAGGACTTGTGCTCTTGCTGTACTGCTCCTTTGAATGATAAATTGTATTCTCAGAACTTTTTCAAGACCATTTTCTTTAATGGGCGTCCAGAGGGTATCGTGAAATCCCAATGGAATGCATTTGATTATAGTGGAAATGTTGTGGAGAGAGTGTTGGAGGAGGAAGATGAGTCTAAAAGCCAATCTGGGTGTGTTTGTGGAGGCAATCAGGTGAAGATCTCTGAGGTTTTTGTTGATTCCCCAGATGAATCTGATGTGGGTTCATCGTCATCTGTGGCTGATGGTGAAATGTACTCAATGGCGAAGGTGGAGAGAACAGATGAGGATGTTAAGGATTTGAAAGAAGCTATCGATGGGGTTCAACATTTGCCAAGGAGGCTTGAAGTGGTGCAGAATGACGATGCCCKAGTGGATTTCGAGTCTGATATCTATGTTGATAAGAAAATTGCATATCCTGAAATTGTCACGCATGAATGGGCAATGGCACCAGATGTAACAGTTACAGAAATACAAAGGGAAGATACACCCTATGATCAGGGCTTCCAGAGATTGGATTCTATTGAAGGGCCTCAGGAGATTGGAGGATTGAATTGTGAACTAGCTTTAGAAGGTTTGGGGACTGCTGATGTGGAGGATGATGTTTTSGAAAGTCCACTGATAGTGGAGACTGTATCTGAAGGTATGACAAAGCATTTTGATGGTAGTGATGATTTAGATTCAAAAAATATATTTTCTGGTGGTTCTGAAGAGGTTCTTCCAAAATCCTTGGAAGTGTCCCCTGAAGCTGAGGGCATTACAGTCATGACAAAGCATTCTGATGGTAGTGATAATTTAGGTTCAAAGAATATATGTTCTGGTGGTTATGAAGATGTTCTTCCAAAATCTTTGAAAGTGTCCCCTAAAGCTGAGAGCATCCCAGTTGAGGAGAAAGGAGCTGATAGTATTCCAGCTAGGCAAACCTCTATTGAGATGAACCTCGTTGAAGACACAGCTTGTGTGACAGAGAATGAACAAGGGACTATGGCTGCAGGAAACTCCAAAGAGGACAGTATTGAATATCCATCAGATCTCAGAGTGGCTGTTCCTGAGCCTCTCCCATCTGATCTAGATGACCTTGGAGCTTCTGTGATCAGGGAAAGGGGTACTGAAGAGGAAGAAGTTTTGGGAGATTTAGAAGTAGACGGAGAGAAGACATTAGAGGCTGATCATGCTGAAATAAGCGCAACATTCACTGATGTTGCTACTTCAGAAGTAATAATGCAGAATTCTGAAGTCACGGATGCCATTTCTGGAAGAAAGGAGGTCGATGCTCCCGAATGCCAAGGTATGCTAAAAGTTTGGTCTCGTCTTTTGTTGAACCTTTCGTTTGTCCTTTGGTTCTTGATTAACATTGGTCTTGGAATCTCACCCTGAGAATCAAGTTATCATGTGATCGGGATATGATGTTCCTTTTTGGCTCCTATATTCTGATTATGTGCTCTTCTGTATTCTAGAGTAAATGAAGAAATGATTTTAACAAGAAAATTGATCATAATTCGCTTGCAGGACCCGAGGATATTGAAGATGATCTTGGAGCTTCTGTGATTATGGAAGCGGGTATTGAAGAGACAGAAGTTTTTGGAGATTTAGAAGATGGGAAGAAAACGTTGGAGGCTGATCCTCTTGAAATAAGCGCAACATTCACTGATGTTGCTACTCCAGATGTAATAATGGAGAATTCTGAAGTCGCAGATGTGATTTCTGAAAGAAGGGAGGTTGATGCACCCGATTGCCAAGGTATGCTAAATTTTTGGTCTTGTTTTTTGTTGAAATCTTTTTCGTCCTTTGGTTCTTGATTCACATTGGGATTGGGATCTCACCCTGAGAATCAAGGTATCATGTGATTGGTATGTGATATTCCCTTTTTACTTCTGTATTCTGACTGTGCTCATTGCCATTTTAGAGTAAATGCTGAAATGATTTGAAAAGGAAAATTGATCATAATTTGCTTGCAGGACCTGAGGATATTGAGGATGATCTTGCAACTCCAGTGATCAGGGAAGAGGGTACTAGAGGGGCAGAAATTTTGGGAGATTTAGAAGTAAATGGACAGAAGACATTGGAGGAAGATCATGCTGAGATAAGCACAACATTCACTGATGAAGCTACTCCAGAAGTAATAATGGAGAACTCTGAAGTCACGGATGCAATTTCTGGAAAGGAGGTTGATGCACCAGAATGCCAAAGTATGCTAAAAGTTTGGTTCTTTTGTTAAACGTTTTTTACTCCTTTGTTTCTTGATTAACACTGTTGTTGGAATATTACCCTGAGAATCAAGGTATCATGTTATTAGGATTTGATATTCCTTTTTCGATCCTATGTTCAGGCATAGAAGATCAGACACAGTGTGCGCGTGTAGAAGAAGGCTTTCATGAGAAGTCCAGCCAGAATCTGGTTCAGACTGATATTGAGACTGATCATCATGTGGATGATGGAGCTGACAATGTGGATGAAGATAGAGTGTCTGAAGAACCAAGCTCCATAGAAGGCATTCACTTGCTAAATAAAAGGGTGATAATGGATAGGAAAGATTCTGGTGCAGAGTCTTGGGATGGAAGCGTTTTCAGTGAAATTGATGGAGAGTTTGCAGTTGATCGCCTGAAACGTGCACTTGAGACAGAGAGAAAATCTCTGAATACTTTATACTTAGAGTTAGAAGAAGAGAGAAGTGCTTCTGCAATTGCGGCAAATCAATCTATGGCTATGATCACAAGGCTCCAAGAGGAAAAAGCAGCAGTGCAGATGGAAGCCTTGCAATACCAAAGGATGATGGAGGAGCAATCAGAATATGATCAAGAAGCTTTACAGCTGCTGAATGAGATTCTTGTAAAGAGAGAAAAGGAAAAGCAGGAGCTTGAGAAGGAACTTGAGATGTGCAGAAAAAGAGTGATCCGATATGAAGCAAAAGAGAGAAGGGAGAAGAGAAGAAAGGTTAAAGAGGGTGAAAGTCAAAGTTCTGCAGAGAAAGGTGAAGAAAACAATGAGCAAAACCAAACACCAGACAATCAGTCTAGGAGAATCAGGACATCTTCAAGCTCTTCGCTAAGTTACAACAGTGATGAACTCTTATCTGATGGTAATGATGTAGATGAAGGACTTGATATACAACAAAGTAATCAAAATACACCCACTGAAACTATCATGAGTGCAGGAAGAGGGTATGAAAATAAAGAACAGAAGACTAGTTTAGATGAATCTCTGGCTGATTTTGAGGAGGAGAGGATATCAATTTTGGAGCAATTAAAAATCTTGGAGGAGAAGCTTCACAAATTGGCAGAGGATGACCAAGCTGGCGTGGCTAATCCAGAGGCAAATGGAGTGAATGAGCATGTATTCAATGGTCTTCTCACAGAAGATTATGGAATGCAAGGTAAGAACGAAGGTAATGATGAGGATGACATGAAAGAAGCCCATGTAGATGAGGAAACTATGGAAACAATGCATGGTAATGGAACACTTACTCCTAGAAGAGTAGCAGGTGCAAAGGCAAAAAGGCTTCTCCCTCTGTTTGATGCTACCAGTGTTGATGGAGATTCATTACATCACACAGAAGAGTTCTCCCCAGCAGACGCATCTAATGATTGGCGCACTGTTTCTATGGTTGTGAGAGACAATAACCGACTTGCAATTGAAGAGGAAGTATATCATGTATACGAAAGATTGCAGGCACTTGAGGCTGACCGGGAGTTCCTGAAACATACTATCAAATCACTGAGAAAGGGTGATGAGGGAATGAAACTGCTTCAGGAAATAGCTCAGCACCTACGAGACCTCAGAAGAGTAGAACTTAAAGCCAGGAACTTCAGCGATGTTATGTAGTCGAGTGCATTTGTTCTTCTGCAAACAGAGGTAATAACATTGTCTTCTTTTGCTCTTACCATCTGATTGTAACCGTAATATTGAGCTGTTAGTATCTGATTCTCTTTCAAAATTTAGTTATTAGCATCTGATTGTAACATTGTCTGCTATTGCTTTCAACCTTGTTTGATTAGTTTCAAGTTTGAACTGCTTTGGATCGTCTACATTTGAAATCAAATCTGACTGAAAGGGTGTCAAAGAAACATGACTTTTCTTAAACCCCTTTACTCTGGGTGCTATTCGTCCAATGCCTGTCATAACTTTGTGGATGACAAACAAAAATTCTAGGAAGTTAAGATGTATATATTGTTTATTAATAGAATTGAAAGGTAGCATTTAATTCAGAAAGTAAATTAATAATGGAATTTGATTGCATTTCATCTTAATATATAAAACCAGATGACATGAGGAGTATTAGCTGAAGGTTACATGGCATTAAATGCAGCATCACCATAGAAATTTAGATTGAACATTTTCTAACCCTTTCTGTTCTTGTTCATGAATCTACTTATTGCTTATTGTGATCCACCATCTTTTCCACTGTGACTTGGTTTGATATTGTCAAGAGCAATAATATATATCAAGCATGGACGAGAGAACGACTTCCCTGAAGAATAAGCCAGGCAAAGCAGTCCACTGAATTGTTTAATGATGGTTCTCTTTTTCTATAGCCCCAAATGTTTTGACTCCAAGAACGTTTTAAAACATCCTTGAAAAACTTGTATGTTCAATTCATCCATTGTACCTGTTGGATAGGTTGAGCACTGTAGTTTTACAGTATACTCTGGCTTTTCTTCCATGTATTGGAAACCTTGTTAAACTTTCTCACCACAGGCTGCTCCAATTATTGAGAATTAGCCAACGCCCATAAAGAGAGGGCCTCCCTAATGGGCTTTTACCGTTCGCCCTCTCTCGCAAGATAGTTATTTATATTCAAGAGAGGGATCTGGGTCACCAGTGTCCAAGACCATTTCTTTGTTACACACGAAGACTGGTGCTGACCTCCCAAGCCATGGACAATATGTTGGCACCTAATAAGTGTGGAGTTACATTTAAAGCCTAAGTCTGATTGCCTCAAAATTATTTTATATGAAAAAAATGCGTTGTAAGTCGAAATTTTTGAGAAGATTTTGAACTTGTTATTTGAGATCTGCTTGAAATTTATGAATGTGTTCCTCTGAAACCATGATTAATATCAATATCAATTCCAGTTGAGCTATGTTTCTTGACCGAATAGGGGCAACGGATTAATTCATTTTCCATTTTGACAGGTGAATAGCTTTATGATGATGCAGCCCGAATATTGCGAGTCATTCAGTTATGTTCCTTAATATTTACAGGTGGTATTGAACATTGGAGGTGGTGGATGGCTGCTTGTTTTTTTTCATATATTCATTGCTCTGTGACAGCAAAAGCAACTTGGTTGGCATCAGACACTAGTCGAGGTGGTACTCCCAGGATGCAGGCACAAGCTATGCTTAACTGCAAAAGCAAGAACAGAGATGCAACGCGACAGTCAATGCATCGAGCATCTGACAAGATGCAAGGATAATTCATGGCTTTCTTCTGTGCAAGCCTTATTTAAACAGCTTTTAAAAAGCTTTCCTACGAAGTGTTTTGGGTTCAGAAATGTCCATAGCAAAGTTAGGGGCTTGTTTTTATTGCGGGGGGGGGCAATTTTTGTCAATATAATACTTACATATATGTAAGTGAAAATTATTGTTACTGTAACATGCTGGCTGCAGTGAATATTAGTGCCCTTTCGAAGTGTGAGATGTGTGTATTAGAGACAGACGCCTGACAAGATTCATTGGCGGGCACATATAGATTATAGTCATTGGGGGGAGTGTGACTAGCAGAATATTGTGTGTGTGATAGCAAAATGGAATTGATTCTTTGTAATAAAGGTTCTTTCATGGTAGATAAAGGGATATCATTGTGTGAGCCCATGAAGATTAATAGTTATAAAAGTTTTTAGTAGTGTTTAGTGATTTTTGATAAAATGTTCCTTTAATTTAAAAAAACACACATTAAAATGATGTGTTGATTTCTCAAGTAAAAACAAAACAATACATCAACCAACATTCTCTGAATAAAATAGTTCCAGTTCCAAAATCTTCCCTATACAAAGCATTGACATCATGCAAAGGCATGGTTAGAATTAGGATGCACAATGTTTATTATCCCTACAGGCTTGCATTATAATGTATCCAAAAAAAACTTTCTATTTTTCAGTTTTTCTAAACACTATGGGGAAACCATTACAAAAAAAATTCAAAGTTAAAGTTTTATTAATATTATAAGTGATAGTTATATGGTTTAACAATAGTGGCATTAATTGTAAAAGTCATTTCTAATTTTTTTTGTTTTTATTAGAGAAATATAAGGTTTAAATATTTCCTATGTTAAAGTGGGTATTGGTATCAAGTTAATGAGGAGTTAGGATTCATAACTTTCCACAAATCAATCAAAAACATTTACATATACAATTTTTTTAATGATGAAAAGCATAAAAATACAAATAAAGACAACTGAAACACGTACTATCTCATAAAACTGTATGTAACAAGCTCTAAGTCTTCTTGGTAGATGAACCACCTTAATTTCACATAAAGATAAATCTTCTTAACTGGAGGTGCCACCCTTGTCTCACATAAAGATAAGATTGAACAAGTGTCTAACATTGGCTTTGAAAAATATTTTAACAGCCAAAGTGTCTAACATTCTCTTTGAAAAATATTTTAACAGCCAATTGGAGCTTCATTGATCTATCTATTTCACATTACTTTATGAATTTTTTATTCAGCTTTCTAATCAACTTGGGTTCTAATCAATCTTTACACCATCACCTCTTGACAACACATTTGATTGTTAGGTAATCACCTACTTCATTGTGCTAATCATAGATTCAAGTTGTGAGAATAAAAATACTAAGATTTGAATTTTCTAAGTTTCTATGTATTTCTTTTATGATTTTTTTTTCTTTATTCTTTTTTGTGTTATCAATATTCCACCAAAATTAAAGGATGTGGGGATGTATCAATGCATCTTGAGGACTTGTGGAAATTCTCCAAAACTTTTAAAAAATATCATATTAACCTTTTATTCTACACTTAAGGATCTTATTTCAAATATTAAATATATAAAAATTACAACAATTTCTAAGTATAAAAAGTAATACAGATTTTTTTTACAGATGATTAAACACATAGTTTTAGAGTTAAATCAAAAGCATTGATAAGCTATTTAAAATTCCCTATTTGAATCCAAGAATCCAAAAGAGGTGAATCATTCTGTTTCTTATTATAAAATCATAAATGTTTCAATCAAAATGAAATGTTTTTAAATTTAAAGATGCATCATATACTTACCTCCATCATTTAAATGAAGAATAATAAGTAAAAAGGAAATGGAACAAGGCTCAAGCTATTAGTTATGTGTAATCAATGTTTGCTTGGTACTATCCATTTATGTGTCATTGTAATTACTAACTTAATATATGAAAACATGAAGACACCAGGCTGTTAATTAAAATTTAATTGATCTTTTTTTAAATGAAGAAATGGAAAATATGTTGATGCTTCTCCAAGTTTTCACTAAAAGAAAGCTTTTTAGGAATAGTGAGGTGAATTTACACTCTAGTATAATAAAGATATTTGCAATGAGAGTAGTGAAGTGCATTGACAATCCAATATGATCTAGATGTTATCATGCTTGTCACATGTGTAATGCTTACATCATCATATGTCAACTTAAAAAAAATATAATACCTATAACAAATAATAATAGTAATACTATATATTAGCCAAATATCTATACAAATGGAAATACAAATGTCTATATATATATATATGAAAGAGAGAGATTTGATATATATACCTAATATTAAAGCTATTATATAGTGAAAGATAAAAAAAGAGAGATACCATATTTACACATACATATAAATACTATAGATATGATATTTATATAGAAATATTATTAAAATGAAAATATAAATATCTTAACAATAATCTAAACTGTATTTTTACATATCCATATCTACATAAGTTGCGAGTTGTGAGTTCTATGGAGTTGACTGAGACTACAACCAATCTAGATCTATTTTAAATGTTTAAATTGGATCTATCTCAATACTTGATAGATCCAAAGTTAAGATGGATCTATTTTAGTTAAACTTAAAACGCACATGGAATATGGTAGATAATATTATTTATCCACACTTTATGCCTTCAAAAGAAACTTGCTATTAAAAATAGTCTAACTTCAACCTCTTCAATGTACTCAAACCAACTTATTGTAAGGGAGAAACAACAACAACAAAAAAGAGGTTGGGAGGGTTAGATAAAGCAGAAAAAGCAACTCTAAAATTTGAAATCTTTACCTTGCTTCAAAGAGAAAAAAACATTATTTTAATTTTAATAACGTTAACACCAAAATGTACCTAGTAACTCTGAAATAAGGTGTATATGTGGCTAAAAGTTATTGATACATGGTACACATCTATATGAATGACCTTATATTATTCTCTAGTGAAATTGTGGTCCTTCAAAATACTTGTTTGACATTAGATCCACCACTTTTACCTTTAGAAAGTTAATAGAAGTGCCACTTTCTAACATTAAAATCAATAAACTTATCTTGTATGTATGAGATATGGAATTAATTTGTCATGTGAACTCTCAACAACTTAGTTTGATAATAATTGCATTAAAATCCTAAAGTTGTCATGTAATTAAAATCCCAAAGTTACCATGCAATTGTTCTAGGTGATCATTTGACCTATATATGGAGAGGTCCATTTTTCTAGGGATAATCAAGGTTTTCTTGGGATACCTTTTACTCAAGCAACCTTTGTTGTTAGGGGGACTGCTTTTTACCAAAATCATTTACAAATTTAACTAGGTTTCTTTAGATTTCATTATAGTCACAAATATGTTAATTGGGTTGGTGAAGGCAGGGCATTGTTATAGTCCCCATAAGGGTTCCATTCCTCAAAAAAGTGGTCAATGTTCTCTCGCAAAGGGGCAAGCTAAGTTGTTGATCCATCATGGCTATAAAGTCTCTAAGTTGTAACATGCCTCATAGTGTAAACTATGTCCCACCTTTAATAGGTGGTGGATGCTCACCACTTATGTGTAATAAGGATACATCTTCAATACCTCTTTTAAACTTCATCTTACATTGGTCGACTCTCTCATTGGTATTAACGTCTATTTATTTAGGGTTTGAGTGATCACTAATAATTGAGAGTAACAACTTCCTCATGATGATCCCAACTTGGGGATCGAAACGTCGAGAAAATTAAAACAAGAAGGCAACTCCACTCTCTCATAAAAATGTCATCATTGTTGACACTACATTTTAAGGCACAGAAGGATGATGCACATTTATTGTTTAAGAACATAGTTGTAAGGGAATCTAATTCCATTGTTGGGATCCGTTCCTCAATTCATCTTAGGAAACTTTGTAAAGGGTAGGGAAAATTCTCTTTTGGTAAGGAATGATATCGAAAATGTTGAGAACATTTCCAACATTTTCAATCATTTTCCTAACCAAAGGAGGAGTTTAATCAGGACTTTTGGGTGTTCCAAAAACTTGATAGGTACCAAAACAACCCTACAACATGCATGTCTTGGCTCCATCCTAGTTAAGAGTAAAAATCATGGGGCCAACTTGGCTAGTAAACCCAAAACCCTAACCATAAGCACATGAATACATGTTGAATATTTTACAAATAGAAACATGCTAAACATGTTTGTGGTGTTTGCAAATAACTTTAAGAACATAATCTCACAAGATTTTTAGATAACCTTGAAGACTTGGATGGACCCTTAACCTAAGGGATCCCATACATGTGATGAGTTGAGTAGTGGATGTCTATATAAGGACATCTTAATTGAGGTAACAAACAAAGGTTTGGAAGAAAAAATTGGATTATGAGTATGTTGCATTTAGACACAGAGAATACTTTGAATATGATCACCTAGTGGTTTTATGCACAAATAAAAAATGGACTATGGGAAGCCCTTCAATGTTTCAAGAATAAAAATTGTATATCTACAAGGTGAAAGGGAGCGAAAAAAACACCACCACTTGATAGAAGTGACGAATTCCACCACGATAGAAGAAACTAAAGAAGCAAAGCATCCGAAAAAAAGCTTGCAAAGGAAGTTGCTAGCATGGAGTAGGTCAAGGTGGATCCCCTCATATTGTCTTCAGGTGCTTCTTCTTCGTAGGGATTTTGTAGCATGGAGTAGGCCAAGGTAGATCCCCCTCATATTGTTCCTTTTAGGAAGGAACAACACGAAGGATGGATTTAAGTCAAGAAGAGAAAATGAAAAAATGGCACCACACACGATGGAACTACATTAGGACTAGAGGGTTTAGTCCCTTTAGAGGTAAGTGATATCATGATTAGGAAAGGAAATCAACTAGGCAACTTCAAAGAGGGGCACTCTTATCATACAAATGATTCCAAGCTTGCAAGAGAATTAAGATCAAGCAATATTTACTAACATAGTTATTTCCTTAGTTTGTCTTGTTGTATCCTTCTCCTTAGTGAAATTATCACATTAAAAATGTAATATTTTTTCTATTTTAATACAAAAACTTAATGGTTACTATAGTTTAAAAAAAGAAACCAAGAAAAACATAAACAATGAAAAAGTATAGAGAGCTAGATGATTATTTCCATTCACCTCCTTAATTGGAACCTTGCATTCCAAAGTATATTTATTGAAGGTCCTAAAAGAGTCAATTGTTTTTTTCCTCGGAAAAAAGCATAATTTTCATTTCATTAGTTTGAAATGAAAATTACATTTTGCAGAGTACATGTAATCCATGTATTTGTCTATAGACTATCAAAGATGCGCTCATAGCCTATCCTTTAAAACACAAAAAATAATCACAGAGTCTTCCATTTGATGGTTGCATTTATAGGCCATAATACAAGTGTGAAAATTTCCAAGAGTAGATACTGTGTAGTGCTCAGAGAATGAAAAATAAAGAGACTAATAATACTTCCTCACATAATCGACTTGGGGGCTGCTAAGGTTGTGCATAAAAAAATGACATAAACAAACCGAAGACCGAAAAAACTAAGAATCCTCGACAAAGTGATTTGGAGGATCAATAAAAGGCCTTAGATAGTAAGCAAATTGTTCTCCTTCAACATCTTCTGCAATCATCCATTGCCCTGGTGCCAGTTGAAGACCTTGTTTAGATAGCTTATCCACGTCCATATTAAATTCCCTGTATACATGTCGAAAGAGAATGGAGTCAAAATAATCCATAAATATGAAAATTTCCTCAAGCAGTGAAAGCAGTTGAATATTGTGATAGGCTTGGGTTTTCTGCACCCAGTTGATAAATATCAGAGAGTCTCCAAAGATATGGATTGTAGTTATTCCTTTTTCACCAACAAAAGTTAAAAAGAGCTTCAAGTACATGAGTTACACATAGTTGTTGGAGCTTGGCCCTAGTCCCATTTTAATTTTGTAGAAGTGGTTTTCCTTGAGGTAAAGGATGGCTCCCCCTCCACATACAAGACCATTTTGTTGAGATGCCCCATCAAAGTAAGCCCAAGGTTTTGAGTGATCCACTTCTACTTCCCAAAGAAATCGAGGAGGACCCAAGTCTTTGGATTGGGGAAAGTGAGACAAGGTGTCCATCCCTTGTGCAACTACCACCTCAGGAATACTAGAATTTCCCATGAAAATAGTGTTATTACGGGCCAACCATATGCCCCAACTGATTGTGAGAGGAATATCCTTGAGGTTTCAAACGTTGACATTTGATGCCAAATCTTTCCATGCCTCTTCGATCCATTGTCCTTGCCAAGAGAAAATCTGACCCACCTATTGAGAGACTTCAATCCATGTTTGAACTGCAAAGGGGCAGTTTATCTTTGCAAAGGGAGTCACTAATTCTTCATTATATTTGCAAAGGGAGTACCATCCCGATCCCTCAACCTGTCTCTTTTTCATTCTATCCTAAGTAGGCACTCGATCCATGATCATACACCACATAAAAATACGTGACTTTAGTGGGAATTTTAGCTTCCATATACCTTTCCACCACCAAGAAGGCTCCCTTAAATGAAGCTCAATGTTTAGTTGAATGTAACCAAGCTTTGGGGTATAACTGTTGGGATTTGGTGACAATGAATTCCTCCAAGGATGGTTTTGGATCCTATTATTTTGCGTTGGTTACAACTAAAATAGACCAAGTTAGAATATGGATATGAGTGCATTTAATAATCAGTTTCTTGTGTAAATGTATATAAATTCATGTAAGCCCGTAGAGGCAGATACGACAGAGTGAGAGGAATGAGAGAACTTGAAAGTCTGTTGTAATCTCCATGATCTAAATAATAAGACAACCGATGCCTATGCTTGGTGGACGTAGCCCAACATTCGGGTGAACCACATGAAATCCCTGTGTTTCTTATCTATGTGATTGTTAATTATCATATGTGAATTGTGTTTTCCGCATTTTCAATTCTAATAAGTGGTATATGAGTTGGTTAAAGGAGAGGCGTCGAGGGTGTCAAAATTCGGAGGAGCAACAACAGTTCCATCTCTGTGTGTGTCGATCTCCACATTGTCGTAGGTCCCTCCTCTCGAAGGGTGCGACATCTTAAGATAGCCACACTCTAGGTGTATCGAGAGGTGCGACGACGACTCCTTAAGATAACATTTGCATATGGTGTTTTGACTTTTGAAAAGATTAAAGGTTTTTTGATATATTGTATGCATAATACGTGAACAAGTCAAGTCACATGGGTGAGTTAAAGTAAAGAAGGTGGAGGAATTAAAGTAAAGGTCAATTTTTTTTTATTAAAAGGTTTTTTATTAAAAGTGATTTTTTTAGTAAAAGGTTTTCTTTATTAATTTTTTTATTAAACCTTGTGAAGATTATATCATTATTCCTCCACATTATTTTTAAAAGGGCCTTGGTTATTATAAGCAGTGATTTGGGCATTAGGAGGTTTTTTGCTAATGGCTAAGATGCAGAGTTCGAAGTTTGAAGTTGAAAAGTTCAATGGTAAAAGAAACTTTGAGCTCTGGAAGCTCAAGATGCGGGATTTACTGGTGCAACAAGGGTTGCAAAAAGCATTGGCAGGCAAGTCAAAGAAATCAATAGCCATGACGAATGAGGAATGGGAAGATCTGGATGCAAAATCTCTTAGTACCATTCGTTTATGTTTGGAGGATGATGTTTTGTTTAATATCGTAGGAGAGGATACAACATCAGGCTTATGGAGCAAGTTGGAAAGTCTATATATGATGAAGTCCTTGACGAGCAAAATCTACTTGAAAAGACAGTTGTACAGTTTGCGGATGAAAGAAGGTACAAAAGTTGTTGACCATTTAAATACCTTCAATACCTTTGGATGAAAGAAGGTACAAAAAGTTGTTGACCATTTAAATACCTTCAATACCGTTATAGTTCAATTGACTAGTGGAAATTAAATTAAGATGAAGATAAGGCTATTACACTATTGTGTTCATTGCCCTGAGTCTGATAATCTAGTCACCTCTATTAGATTTAGCCCATTCAATAGATGTTTTATATTATGACTCTGTTGTGGGAGCTTTGTTGGATGAGGATATGAGGAAAAAATCTAGTCAAGTAACCTCAACTTCAGAGGTGATGTTGGTCAGAGGTTGAACTAAAGAGCAGAATGAGAGAAGTTTTTCTTGATCTAAGTCAAGACACATAAAGGGTAAATAAAAATGTTAGTACTGTGGCAAAATAGGACATCTCAAGAAAGATTGTTGGAAAAGAAAGGAATCTGAGGAAAACTCTACGAAGGAAGAAAATTTGGCTGTAACAAATTCAGGTATGAATGATCAAGTTTTATCCGTTTGTAGTAATTTACAATATCAAGAAGAATGGTAGTTAGATTTAGGTGCCTCCCACCACATGTGCTCACATAGAAATTGGTTCATTTCTTATCAATATGTTGATAAGGGTGTAGTGTTTATGGGAAATGGTATTCCCTGTAAAACTATTGGGGTTGGCAGTATTAGAATCAGGATGTTCGATGGTATTGTTAGGGAATTAATGGATGTTAGATATGTACCTGAGTTTAAATCAAATTTGATTTCATTAGGAGTGTTTGATTCTTGTGGATATAAGTATACATGTCAATGTGGAGCACTCACATTGTCGAAAGGTAATTTAGTAGTGATGAAGGCAACAAAGGTTGATAACCTTTATAAGATGGAAGGGAGTACTGAAGTGGAATATGAAGTGATAGATGTATATTCTTGTTTATGGCAGAAGCATCAAGGTCATAAGAGAAATAAATAATTGCAGGTATTGGTAAGCGGTAAATCATTTCCAGACTTAAAATCTTTGTTTTTTAATTCCTGCTTGTTTTATATCTCTGCAAGTTACGATGGTGGTATAAAGGGATGTTGTGTGTGGGATCCTACTTCTCACAAGGTCATCATTGACAGAGATATAGTATTATGGAACAACCAAAAGGGTTGATTCAATATCGCAACGATAAATTTGTTTTCATTCTAGATAATTCATTGTATGGCCTATTGGTACCCAGACAAATATACAAGAGGTTTGAATCCTTCATAGTGAGTCAGAATTTTTCAAAGGGTAGGAATGACTATATAGTTTATAGTACATTCACAGTCTTGATGTTATTTGCTGATGATATGCTCGATGCAAGCCAAAGCGTGGATAAAATCAGTAAGAAAATGACTCAGGTGGACAGGACAATTTGGATGAGGGATCAAGGCATGGAAGTACACAGAGATGGTAATGGTAAGCTGTGGTTGGAGTTTAGTATGAATGTTGTAAAGCCATTTTTTATCCCTCTTTCTTTCCATTATAAGTTTTCTTCAAGCATAGGTCATGTTTATAAAGAAGAAAATGTTATGTCTCGTGTAAGTTTAGTAGGAGGTCTGTTGTATGTGATGAAATGGTTAAGATTAGATGTTTCACATGCTAATGATGTTGTCATATACGTGACAGATTCAGATGTTGCAGTGAAATGGGTGCTTCAACGTTTGAGAAGAACAAATGTCACCTATAATGGTTGCACTGAGATGGTCTGTGATAATTGTAATGTATATTTTACAGGTGTCTTGGATAGAAGGAGTTCTATCACTAAATATGTCTCACAACAAAGTTGTGGAATACATGTTGGAGGTGGATTGACCCCTCAGGAAATCCAAACTAGTGCAAGTCACACAGGCGAGATCATGAAACCCTTTTTACTAGAGAAGCTGCAGTGGTGCTTGGCTTCTCTTGGCTTGCAGAAAAGGTGATGAACAAAAGGAAGGAGCAAGGTATCAGGTTAATTATTGTCAAGGTGGAGATTGTTTGGATTTGGTGACAACGAATTCCTCCAAGGATGGATTTGGATCCTATTATTCTGCGTTGGTTACACCTAAAATAGACCAAGTTAGAATATGGATATGAGTGCATTTAATAATCAATTTCTTGTGTAAATGTATATAAATTCATGTAATCCCGTAGAGGCAGATACTACAGAGTGAGAGGAATGAGAGAACTTGAAAGTCTGCTGTAATATCCATGATCTATATAATAAGACAACCGATGCATATGCTTGGTGGACGTTTGGGTGAACCATGTGAAATCCATGTGTTTCTTATCTGTGTGATTGTTAATTATCATACGTGAATTGTGTTTTCCGCATTTGCAATTCTAACAATAACTTCCATGCATGCAATATTTCCAAACTAACTCATCTTATGTATCCATGATACAAATGTGTGCTACTTTTAAAGCCCAAAAACAATTTTCCCAAATGCCTATATAGGGGTCACTTATTCCCAATTCATGGTGACTCTTCCATTCATGATACCAAATTGAAGTGCGGGTTGAATAAAAAATTTGATCAAGAAAAAAATAGCCTCATGCATTAAGAAGATTAATCAAGTCTGGAGGAAGAGTGTGGTTTACTCCACTTCTTGGCCAGGTATTAGAACCCAACCTGACCTTTGTTCCTTTCCCAACTCGCCAGGCTATTTCATCACCCACTCCTTTAAAATCATGTGCAATCGCCTTCCATATAATAGAGAACCCCGCATGGAATTTGTTTAGTATTCTAATCCAATCCTCAAGGGAGTGAGGTTGAATATATTTATGAAAGATCACTAACTGCCACAAGTTGTTTGTTGATATCAATATCCAACATGCTTTTGCAACCAAGGATTTTGGGAAGAGAAAAATATTCTTCAATCCCCATCCTCCAAGGGATTTAGGTAGAGCAGAGCTTTCTATCTTACCTAGGTAAGGTCAGCGAGATCCTTAGAGCCTACCCAAAGAAATATGAAGAAAATCCTCCTAGCATTCTCCAAAACACCCTTTTGGATCCAAGCAAGAGACACCAAATAAACTAAAATTGCTTCCAGGACCGACTTCAAAAAGTTCAACCTCCCTACACGAGATAACCATATGAAGGTACACAACTTGAGGCATTTATCTATATTGAAAAGTAACCAGTTCTAGTCCTCCTTCTTATAACAGTTCGGTTTCAGATGGAATCCTAGTTATTTCAATCCTACCTCAAACACCTTTATTTCAAAGAGAAAGAGATTCAAATAATAATTCAACTCTTCTTTCTCCATATTATTGGCCAAAAAGGTATAATTTTGTGCATTAATCATCATTCATGTTGCCTTGTTGAATAAATCCAATATAGATATCAAATTGTTTGCATCTCCCCTTAGCCCATTGTAGAAAAAGAGGACATCATCCATGAAAAGTAGATGAGATATTTTGGGTGTGGGAGAGATTGGGATTCCTTGAAATTCCCCTTTTTTTCCTTCGCATCGATCATGGCCTTGTTGAGGCCTTATACAACCAGAAGGAAAATGAGGGGAGCGAGGGGGAAACCTTGTCTCAACCCACGTACTGCATTAATTAATGGGGAAGTCGAGCCATTAATAAGAACTACAAAAGAGGTCGAGGTGATGCAACTCATTACCCAATTAATAAAAATAACTTCAAATCCCAAATGGGTGAGGAGGAGCCTAATGTATAACCAACTTACTCTATCACACGCCTTTGGCAAGTCAATATTTAAAACAATCCATTTACCTTTCTTGGTTTTTAAGGAATTAATCCCTTCCTGCGCCACCTCGATGGCTTCATGAATTTGTCTTCCTTCCAAGAACCCAAATTTCTCTTTACATACCGAGGCTGAGAGGATATATTTTATTCTCCTTGTGATCACTTTAGCCACCACTTTGTAAATACAATTACACAAAGATATCGACCTAAAATTGTTCAGAGAACGAGGAGAGTCAGATTTGGGAATCAATGCAATAAAAGTTGAATTAATGGGGGGGAATGTGACCTTCCTTCCAGGTTTCCTCCACTACTTGTAAGATATCCTTACCGATGAGTTCATAAAAACCCAAGAAGAATTCCACAGTCCACCCATCTAGGCTTGAGATTTTTTTTTTTAAACTATATAATACTTCTTGCAATTCCACCTCTGGGAACTCCTTCATTAAGGCCCTATTTTTCTCCACATTCACAAGCCTTGGGAAGAATTGGGCCATTCTGACTACATTGACAATATTTACCCTATTATCCTTTCAAAAAATCTCTTGGAAGTGCCTTCTCCCAAGGTGTGTTAAGCCTTTAAATGATGTAACTTCCCTCCCTACTAAGTCCATTAGGCTCCAGATTGTGTTGGAAGTTTTCCATCCCTTTGCGTATTCCTGGAAGAATTTGGTATTTTCATCCCCACTTTCTAGCAAGACAACTCAATTGTTTTGGCTCCACACTTCTTCCTTTGCTTCCAAAAGGGTTGTTTTTTTCCTTTCCAAGGAGAATAACGTCTCTTTAGATTCCTATGTGAGATAGCCTCCACCTTCTGAGGCATATAAATCAATTAGATCTTCTTCGGTTGATGCCAATTTATGTTCATCTTGTAGTCTCTTGTTGTGGGCCCAGGTCACTACTACCTTCTTCACTCACTTGATATTTCCCACCATATTCTCCCCAACCTTCTCCCTTAAAAGAGGATAAAAAAGAACCCATGCTTCCTTAACCAAGGAGATGAAAATCTCTTCATTAAGCCAATATAGATTGGACTTGAAGGGGCTTGCATGTTTTTTGGAGCTCCCTGCTACTTCTAGGAAGACAAGGAAATGATCTGAATCCCCACCTTACCTAATACATTGTCTGAAGTGGAGGGATTTATCCAGAATTTGATTAGATAAGAGAAACCGATCAATCCTCTTCACTACCCTGTCTTTCCCTGTCCTTTTATTACTCCATGTTGGCATCAATTTGACAGGGTCCAAATCCAAAAGACCTTTCTCTTGTAGAATGTGCTTGAAGAAATCCAAAAGAGGATTAGATATGGCCCTAGGTCCCTAGACCTCAGAGACTCCCAATGATAAATTTAGATCACTGCCCAAAATAATGGCATCACTCTGAAAGAAGGATTTCCTAAGTAGGGCCTCCCAGAAGGGAAATCAATTAGCATAAGGCCCATAAACATTTAAAATATGAAAAACCTCCCCCAAGTTCATTGTCCGTGCTTCCAAACCCATCCCTGACTCAAAGCCCAAGGAGTTCATAAATTTTACTGAGTTTTGATTCCATCCACTGGCTAGCCCCCCAGATCGACCATTAGCATCAACACCTAAAAAAATCCATTGTTTGAAAAGTGATTCCAATAACCTTACTATTGCCTCCCCTTCCCTCATTGTTTCTTGGAGAATAATAAGGTTGGGACGACTAGATTCCACCAGCCTTTTCAGGGAAGATTTTTTGGAGGGGCTCGCCACACCCCTATAGTTGAAAGAGAGCACTTTCATGGGGAAACCCCATCCCAAGGATTCAATTCTCTAAGTACCCCTTTAATTGATTTTTTTTTTCCTACAACCATGTCAACTAGAGCCCATTTTTTTTCAATGGATAGATGTGATTTTTGTCCCATCCCAATACCCCCTTTCAAAGGAAAAGGTTTTTTTCCAAGGCCCTCAACTTGATTTGGAAATTTTTGGGTGAATGGAACTGATCATTTCCTTAAATTATATGTTATAAGTTCTCCTTTTGAGTCCCGCGAGGATTACCCCTCCTTTAACATTGCAAATTTTGGATCTGGAGGAGGATCCAAATTTGAGGGGGACTGAACAAGGGAGGGGCCCAAAAATCCCAGGGGTGGCGGACTCAAACCATCAAGTGATAAGGGAAAATTTGACAGGGAAACCATCTATTATTTTCCAAGAAGTGATAGGGAATTTACCAGAATGTTAATGGACAAGGAAGGGTTAATGTACATACCTTGAGGGAGAATCGAGTCTCTTCATTGGTCCTATAAATGAGAGGTAGCATCCCAACTTTGTGAGCACCACACCAACTATTCTTAATGTTTGTTGACCTCTAGCGGATCCATCTTCCATTCACTGATAAACTGACTAGGCACAAGGGTTTCTTGAGATTTTTGTGGTGGCTCTGAGTCCTTTCCTTCAAGGGAAGCCGACCTCTTCCTGGTCGAATGGGAACCATAAATTATAGAGTGACTTTTGAATGAAAGTGAATAATATTTTTCCACATGCCCATATTGATGACACCTCTTGCACCTGAAAGGAACCCCTTCATAATCCAATAGTTGCATGTATGATGAATTCCACACAAATAAATCCAAATCTCTTGCTATCCCCTTCCTTACATTTAACATAACCAAACTTATGGCCACTGTGAGCTCTCTGGAAGACTAGAATGACATATCTTCGTCAAGAAAAGACCCCAATGTGTTACCAATCACCTTGAAACACACCCAAGACCAAAATTTCACTGGAAATACTAAGAGCCACAACCAAATCAAGAGAAAATATGTCCTTTCTCTACTCGCATTGAACATTGGAGTCCACTTATGAAATAGAATAGGGGAGGAATCAATGCTCCAAGAGCTCTTCAAAACCCCATCCGCATCTTTGATTTTTTGAAACTTGAAAAAGAACCACCCTTTGGAAAAACTTGAGTAATGGGAGTATACCCTAGGGTTTTGCACCATTGAGGTTCAACTCACTGCTTCAAGGTCTTGAATCCAAATTGTCACCCACTTACTTGACCTACAACTGTCTTCTAGGCCATATCCACAACTTGAGTCATGGAGATTTCGTCTCCCAACACCAATTTGGCCAGTTGCTCCTGGTCTTTAATTAGACTGGTTTTTCCTGGACTTTGCTTGGATGGAACATATTGTTCAAAAGGACCTAGAGACTATTTTGGAGAGCCCCCTTTATCCTTTACTTTGGGTGTAGTGGAATGACGTGATGATACGTCTATAGATTTCTGGGAATCAGGATGTGCCAAAAGGGAGTCAATGAAACTTGGCGAAGACTAAAAACCAGTGGAAAATGAGGGAAGAGGGGATGAATCTTGAAGAGGGATTAAGAGAGGGGTAGATTGTAGTAGAGTATTCAAACCAAATTCTTTTAAAATTCCCAAAATCCTATTGCCCCAAGGGGCGCTGTGAGGTGATTCTTCCTGAAACCCTAGATTTGACACTTCATAACCATAGTTAATCCACACATCAGGTGAAAGGAGAAACTCCAACCAAGAGCGGGGAGAGGAAACCTTGGGAGTAGGTATAGAATCACAAGAAACATTCGCTACACCAGCCGAATCTAGGATCCCAAGGCTCGAACTCACCTTTGAGCCTGACACAAGAGGCAACACTAATGCTGAAGAAACCCATGAAATTGTTGTGAGAGGAGGCTCAGGGAGGCCACCAAGACCCGAACCTCCTATCAATGAAAACCTATAGTCTTCTCTTGACATTCTATGGAATGATGTTGCAGAGAGGTCCACATGTCACCTTGTCGTCTCCGTCCATATCGAGGCCCATTCCATCAGATCTCGGGAATAATCCACCAATTCTTTCCCTAGTGACCACATGGAGACAATTATTGGCAACCAACTTCCCGATATGGGGAATCCTTCAACTACTATAGGCCTTCAGGGAAGGAAAATTTTGTGAGCCCTTAAGTGTGCAAAACAGAGGCCTACATGCGTAGGGTTTCTGCAGAGTCATTTCCCCCCGCCATATCAAATATGTAAGTGCATTATGTATGATCAATGTAATTTACATTCATTTTCTAAATAAAAATGGTGATAAAAAATAATCTAAAAGGATCAATTATTATTTATTGAAGATCCTAAAATGGTCAATTGTTATGGTTAAGTTATTTCTTCTTTCCTGAAAACACCCTTTATTTCTATTGAAATTTATTTATCCACTAATATCAAGGTAGAATTTAATAAATTTACCAATCCCAAGACATCTCACTTTAAAGAATCCCAAGTAAAATGCTAAGGAACCATATGCTAAAAGTAAACTATCATTAATTTACCACTATACTACAACTCAACCAACTTCTATAACTAAGTTCTTACCATTATAAAATCTAACAACAATTAGTATATAAAACCATTCTTAAATCAATAAATGTATAATAAATTCAAATTAGACAATCTTCTAACCCACCCACATCTAATAGTAAACCCCAAAAAATAAAGCAACATCTGAACAAAAAATAATCGTATTTTTATTTTAATTGATAAATTTTTATTTTTATTATATTTTACTTTTAATTAATAAATTTTGTTCTTTATTAATTAAATTTTAATATTATATTAACACAATATAAAGTGGTTTTTATTGATACAATTTTAAGACAAGTAGTGAAAAGCCTACAATATTTAGGTTTCCTACCTAATCTGTGTTAATACAATCTCGAGATTTGAAATGTAGTAATATCATTGTGTACACACAATTTAGTTGTTTGAAATAACTCATTGATGATGATGGGCAAGAGGATAGATTTTCACTCTTTCCATATACCTTTGGGTATTGAGCTATGAACCTATTTCATATTTTTAACTCACACTTTATCTTACATTTAAAAAAAATCAAATTTATATTTTCAATAATTCATTCTTTCTTCTTATTTTGTGATGGTGGATACGTGCATTTCATTGGATCACATATAATGTCGAATTGATCACATATATGGTTTAAGAATTGAAAGGCATTCATCCAAGTAACCAATGTTGCTTCCATTTGCTAGTGAGATTATAATAGTGCAATTTTTGGGAGTATCTCCAACACCGCCTTTGAGGCTAATATGACTCCCACTATTTTAAGAAGATTTCACCGAAGATCCCGACCAACAAGATATAATCTAGGATCCCTCTGTTTATATCCATTAACACAAAAATTATTGAGATACCCTTGTGATTTAGAGTTTTAAGAGCCACATATTGGAAAGTACCTAAAGATTCCCCCGCCTACAAAATTCTAGGGTCGCATAAATGAAGAGGGAGACATGAAACCCGACCCAAAGGAAGAGATGATTCTTCCATGTTGAGTTTGATTCTTAATTCTTTTTCAAAGGATTCAAAACCAAACTTCAATTCTCAAATAACCAAGGATCCCTGAGATAATTGCTTCTTTTCTCATAGAGGATTCAAATAGGAAAAACATAGTTACCGACTTAACGAGAATTGTGACCTCAAAACAAGAATTCTATCCCAAAAAACCCATATTTTTGGGTCAAAAACACCAAAACCAACCCTTGTTTCTATTATCGCACAATCTGTAGCTTGGGCAAAGCCCAACCCAAACCTCAAGTGTGTGAGAACTGCGGGAGTAACTACCCACTGTCACCTTAGATAAACACTCCCATCGCTTAAGTGATGCTAAGTCACCACAAGGGGGGAATCCCGATGACCCTAAGGGGATTGAGATGGAAAGTGAAACCCCTATAGGTCAAGATTGAAGTTGAATGACAGCTTGGAAACAAATCTTGAATGAGGGTAAATGGTTTCCAAATGTTGTACACCTGCAAAACAATGTTAGCCCTACTTGGAACAAGACAATTGATGGATATACAAGCCTTAAATAAAAATGGATCAAGAAAGAAACCTTGCTGTCCCAAAATTGCATCAATATATCATATTTATATCAGCAAAGAACACTAGAAAATGGCTGCAAAATATTTTGCCAAAAGTCAAGTAAAGATACTAGAAACTAAGCTAGCGATGACTAGTTTAATTTCCACTAAATAGAGAAAGACTTAATGACATTTAGGGCTGTTTATTAGATGTTATCAGTAATTTATTATAACATCCAAGTGGCTGTAGAAAAAAATTGCTACAACAAAAATATCTAGCCACAAAAATCAACAAGTAAACCACCCAAACATTCACCAATAACTAGTAGAACAATTACCAAGGTTTATAAGTGAATTCAACGGTAGATTAGAGAGAGATAGATGAAAACAAGAGTTTTCTGCATCCCTAATGACTGTAGCATTAATTTGTAACAACAAAGAGAACTACTTGTCTAAGCTAGACACCCTAGTGGCTCAAGCAAGCTTATATCATGTAAAATTGATTCCAACTTGAACAAATGCAATATCTCCAAAATTCACATATACCAATGCAATGATTTTATTTCTCCAATGAAAATTATACTAGTGCATTTATCAATTGGGTTACAAAGTCTCTTGTTGCAAGGGCTCGTTGTGTTACCTCCCTAGGGGTGTAAGCCTTTTTACTCCCTAGGGAAAACAAAACTAGCAAGGTAAATCTAGGAGGGTGTAAGCCTTTTTACTCCTCCTAGAAACCTTGTTTAGTAGCTTATCCAAATACAAACGTGATAAACTTATCGGAGGGTGTATGCCTTTATACTCCTCCAATGGTTTAGACAAGAATAACCATGAAACAATAAGAGGCACTAACAATATGAAGAAATTTCCTTACTAAATCCACAATAAAGCAAGATAAAATTTGTTTTACCATGTATATTCCACCACAAAGAAAAGATAAGCATCCAAGAGAGACAACATGCCACTTCTTCCACAAGAGATAAGTAAATAACATCCAAAGAGAGCACAAGAGAGAGATATGCGATTTTCCCAAAGAGGACGAAAATTTCATCCAAGATGAATGTAATTCTCAAGTGAGTTGTTATGTCAAAATGAAATGTCATGACCTTTATTTATACAAGGTCATCTAAAATTAGTTTGTCCACTTAACTGAGGGTAAAAAACAAATTAGGGAGGATGACCTCCTTATTTTCCCCTTTACAAATTTAATTTCAAAATTACAAAAAGTAAAATCCCTAAATGATGATGTCATGCCCTAAAGGGGCGATGTTTTGGCATAGAGAGAAAATCGTTGAGCTAATTGAAGGAGACGTTGGGCCTCCAAAGGCCATACCTTCATGGTGTAAAGGTATTCCAACATCAAACATGCCATGTCATCGTCAAATCATCACTATCACCAAAACCCTAACCTTCCAAGGGTGACGTCATACCCCATAAGTGCAACGCATGGCCTCCAAAGGCAAGTCATTGGGGCTGAGAAGGGTAGCGGATCACCTACAAGGAATCCTCAAGTGCCTTGAAAGGAAATGCCCCTTATCCAAGTGTCCACAAAGTAAGTGCACATCATTCAACCTCTGGGCTCCGTGCCCCAAGTGAAGCTCCAAGTGACCTTGTTCCTTCATGAAATGACTTCCACCTATCAAGGACCTGCAAAGACAAACAAATTCGCCCTCCAAGGGCTCACAAGTCACAAGAATCATGTCAAGTAAGCCATATATAATAAAATAACCACCCGAACATGTGCATCAAATTCCCCCTCTCAAAATAAAAAAATGCTTAAAGACCTTATGCAACTTGCCAAATTTAGGTATGGGAGGGTTGTCATGGTGACCTATTGGGTGAATCATTCCCCAAGAAAAGGATTGTTTCCCAACTAGACCCTCTCTAAGTCATGTGAAGAGTATGAAGCATATCAGGGGTAATACTTTTTGGCATGGGGTTTCTTGACATACAAGGGTTCATATTGTCTCATTTATGGGTGCCTTTGTAGAGGGTGTGCGACCCTTCGTTTACGATGCATGATTTTTCCAAACCGTTTTGCCATTACTTTATTAGAGTGTTTCCAAGTTGAAGCTAAAGTGGAAATTATACCTAAGCACGAAAAAAATTTCCCACATTAACTCTACCTTGGTCACACTTGACCATGCTTCCCCAAGTTGAAGACGATATGTGGGACTTCTACCTAAGCATGAAAAACATTTCCCACACACACTCTACCTTGATTGGCATGTTTAACTAGTTATTTATTTTATAGGTCCCTCAATTTTTTTGTGAGAAACATTTCATTGTTTTCGAGATGCCTGGGTGAGAATTTGGAAGGTTTGTTATTGGATTTTATCTTTTTCCAGCTACAAGCCTCTGGGCCTTTAGCCCCTTCTTCCCATGAAATGAGGTACAAGCCCTTCTTGGGTAATTGTGGCCCGAAAACCCAAAAGGTGAAGAAATGAAGGGAAAGAAACATGGAAATTGGAAAGTATGTGCAGGAATGGTATGATGACTCATCAAGGAGACCCATAGTAGAAAACCTTTCCCCGAGGGTGACCACTTACTAGGACAACAATGTCAAACACCAAGGTGGAATAAGGAAAAGAGCATAATTTCCAAGAAAACGTTTTCAAAATAAAGAAAGACCCTTTGCAACATATTCAAGTGCTTCATTTATTAAAATGACACTTACTACAACATTGAACTCATTACCTCATGGAGCAAGCCCTGCTATCCTTTTTGAGCCTAGCTTGTGTGGTGAATGGTGCAACCATCGACCAAAAGGTGATGAGTGGTGTGATGTGGGGCTTTTCCTGTTGGTCTGTCTCTTGGTATCCCATGTCTGCAACCTGAGGGCCTCAAGACATTATATCCTTACTTGCCCCTGGAAATTGGGGGTAACATGTGGCTTCTACTTGGGAACATGTTCTCGTCGTAGAGTGCATGAGAACCACAACATCTTCTGGTAAGACTTATTCCTACATACACTGAAACAAACAAATGTGTTTGGGCATCTAGGATGGCATTCTCATCCTTTGTTCATATAATCAAAATCTAAAAAATCCAAAATCAACAACTAATCTTAGAAATTTTTTTTTTTCATTTTTTAAAAATTTCTAAACTAACATGGTAATATGATGAAAGCAAATGATGTAAATCAACTATGCAAGTAGAGTAAAATGAAAAATGAAGATGAAATTCAACTAAACTACCATGAGAAAGCAAGATGCAAATGCAAGAAAGAAAGATGACCTACCTACTTTCCTGAGGCATGTGGCCCTAAAGAAGTCAGGTTATTCCTGGAAAGTAATGTTTGAGGAGGGATCCATTCACCGAAAATGGCATCCTCCTCATTTCTATAGTAGACAAATAGAAAGAATATAACCCAAATCTTTCCTCTAACTTGTAATGTCCCAACCAAAAATTGTCAAACTTTTGATGCATTCCAGGTTTATCCCTTCTTTTGTCCCACATTAGAACCAAATCTCCTTCCTTGAACTCTCTTGGTCTTGCTCTATGATCAAAGGTTCCTTTGACTTTATCTTGTTTTTTTACCATTTAATCGAAGGCCATTCTTCTAGTTTCATCTAATTCCATGAGATGATCAATCCTTCCTTGTAATTTCTCTTTATTTGTGGTGAAATGTTGGTCCAATTGTAAGGCTGGAATTTGGAGACTTACAGGAAATTGTACTTCCATCCCATAAACTAATTAAAAAAGGGTATTCCTGGTTGAATTTTTAGTTGTTGTGTGGTCTACCCAAAGGGAATACTTGATCTTGTTGTCCCAACTTTTCTTTTTTTCTCCAACAATCTTCTTCATAATTTTCATGATATTATTTTTGTTGGACTCTACTAACATGTTTCCCTTAGGGTAGTAAATCGATGAGTGTGACAAAATAATCCCATATTTGAAACAAAACTCGTTGAGTGCCACTGAGATGACAGCCTTGGTGTTGTCTGTGGTAATCTTGGTAGGAACACTGAATCTAGTGATAATTCTTTCCTTGAGAAAATTAATTACTACTTATTTCGTTTCCATTTTCATTGGAATGGCTTCCACCCACTGGGTGAAGTAGTCTCTAGCGGTTAAAACCCATAGGTAACCATTACTAGAATTCTCCTTAAACTCACCAATGAAATCTACCCCTCATTGTTGGAAAGGCACCTCTATGACCATTGGTTTAAGAGGGAGGGAAGGTAGGCATTGTTTTCCTGCAAAGAATTGACATGGTTGACAAGATATGACATATCGGTGTGTATCATAGAAGATAGTGGGCCAATAATAACCTGCCCTCAATATTTTATGGGTGGTGGTGTAGACAACAAAATTACCTTCACAATAACTTGAATGAAACTCTGAAACCACTTGTCTGCTTCCTTCTTATTCACATATATTGCATTAGAAAATAATTCATATCTTTGATCCTAAGAGTTATTCTCTTATGGTCTACCACATGATCATGACAAGCAATATTTTTCAAATAGTAAATAATGTCTGAGTACCATTTGTCATTCTCGATTTCACTTATGAAAACATTGATATGTTCTTTTTCTCCCATCTCGATAGATTCTTGATTTCTTTCTATAAACATCTTAGCCAACCATTGGCCCTTGATTACCTTGGATGGTTTTATGTCTAAGTCATATTCATGTATTTGTGACACCCATTTTCCTCTTGATTCGAGACAATTTTTTTGTGATAAAACATTCTTTAATTCTGGATAAGGAACACAAGCTTTAATCATGTTATACACCACGCATGTCCTAAAGTGTCTGAGGGATTTTACAAGGGAATAAATTTGTTTTTATGTAAAGGTATATTTTAGTTTTGAGTCTATGAGAAATTTTCTCATGAAAGCAATCGATTTTTCATCTCCTTGATCATTTTTCTACAAGAGAACTCCTACAATGGTATATTTCGAAGCAAAGGAGAAAATGATGAAATATTTAGAAAAATTTGGGCTTACTAAGACATGCACAATAGTTATTGCCTCCTTGATATGTTGAAAATCCCTTTTACCATCATTGTCCCACTCAAAACAGACATCCTTCTTTAACAAATGATTTAGTAGCTTCACAATTTCAGTGAAGTTCGGGATGAACCTTATTATGAAGTTGATCTTACCAAAGAAACATTGTAAGGAATTATTATATTTAGGGAGAGGGATCTTATCAATGGATTCAATTCTAGAAGGATCTGTTGAGATTCTATCCTTGGAAATGATATGTATGAATAACTTCCCTTTATCTACACCAAAAATTGACTTTCTGGGATTGAAATAAATACCATACCCTTTGAACCTTTGAAAATAATCCATAACACATTGAAAGATGGCTCATGTGTTGGTTAATTTTAAAGGCATTCTCAAATACTTATAAGTTCCCCATGGAGTGGTGAAGGCATTCTTAAGTTGGTCATCCTATTTTACTAGCACCTGGTTATATCCTCAACCACCATCAAGCATGGACATCATTTTTGCTCCGATGACCCTTTGCAAAAAGTGCTCCATGTTTGGCAAGGGGTAATTATCCTTAAGTGATGATTGGTTCAAGTTTATGAAATCAACACATAACTTGATCTCACCATTATTTTTCTGGATAATCATGGTGTTGGATACCCAGGATGAATACTTGATAGGTTGAATTATCCCTGCCACAACCATCTTTTGCAACTCCTTTTGGACTTGAGGTGCTATCTTGGGATTAATTTTTTTGAGCTTCTGAATAAAAGGTTATGTTCCTTCCTTGATGGGAATAGAGTGTTGTATAACATATTATTAGTAAGCCTTCAAGTCTTTGTATGACCAAGAAAAAATATCCTTAAATTCTATGATTAGAGCTAACAAAATTTTCCTTTCAGCGAAGGTTGTCCCCTTTCCAAACTTAACCATTTTTGGGGATTCAATGGTGCCAATATTAAACTCAACAACCTCATCATCAATTTGTTTTGACATATTCCCCTTATACATGTGATTTCAATCAAACAACCTTTCTAAGGGGATGATCCCTTTAGGTAAGGGTCCATCAGGTAGATCTATAATCTCAATATTTGCTTATTCAATCAATAGGTTTATATGAGATTCTAAGAATTCACCCTCATTTCGGAGGAAATGTAGGATTTGGTGCTCATTATCAAAGACCTGTTAATGCTCCAAGATATCAGGTATTGAGGTCCTAAAGATTACTTCCACTTTGTAGAGACCAATCTCTTGAAAATTTGTAAAGTAGGGGCAGATAGAAAAAGGTTGTCTGCTAGATGATTCTCTTCTCTCGGGATAACTTCAATCGAGAAGCCATCAAATTTTTTCATGGTATCCCAAACAACGCCTATGTATTGTATCAACCTTAGGTTTTTAGCAAAAAAATCCCTCTTAACTTGCGAAACAATCAAATCTGAGTCTCCCTTTACGTGTAAGGATTTGATGTTCATATCAATAGCAAGGTTCAAACCCAAAATGAGAGCTTCATACTCGGCTATGTTGTTAGTGAAATTAAACTCAAGCATGTATGAGAAAAGGGTAGTCTCTTTATCTGGCGATATCAAGACCACCCCAACTCCTAAGCCTGAACTTGAGTGTGCACCATCAAAATCCAAACCCCAACATCCATCCCTCTTCTCTTTGTCTTGAAAAAGATATTTTTCCAAAATAAAGGTGTTGCTGATTCCTTCGTTAAGGACTTGATGGGATGAGCCAATGCAGTATTTGAATGGTTCTATAGTAGCCACTTCGTGGGTCCCATCCATTATGATGGTCTCCCCTAGTCCACTTTTAATGGAAGGAGGTTCTTTTCGTTCATGGGGTCGGGACAAAACCTCCTAAACATACTATGATAAATTCTCTTCAACTTTATTCGCTGCTAGGGTTTTCTCCATTTTTAGCTTTTCTTCCGCGAGGGGAGAAATTCTTCTATATTTTGGTCCCTTCCCCTTTCTCACGAAACTTGTCATTTGAACAACATCCCTGCTGGAAACTTCCTTTTCCTCCTTATGTAAGTAGGCCTTGGTGACACAGAGAAAGTCAGGAGGAAAAGTGATAAAGTTAGTAACTTGATTTATTTGTGTAACCTCTTCAGGACAATCCTCATCTCGATGGAAGATGAAGCTATTTTTTCTTCAATATCACATTCCCTTTCTTTGGCTTTGATCAAGGTAGAAGGGAGATGCTCTCCTATTTAAAAACCATAAGGGTCCTTTATGGTTGATATTGACATGTAAGACTTGAGGACATTATTGTGTGGGGGATTGAAATCTTGAGGAAATTGTTTTACAAGGGTGTTGAATCAATCATTAAAATCTTGTATGGTTTCCCTTGGTTTCCTCTTGCAGTGATAGAGTTGATCATAAAGGGATGTGCAATTTTAATTTTTTGCGAGTCTCTTGATGAAAAGGTCTTGAAAGACATCCCAGTTGGTAATTTCCCCTGGTGATATATTGTTATACCACTCATTGGCATTCCCAATAAGAGAATAAGAGAAAAGTCTCATCCACACATCCTCATATTGGTCATAAGATTAAAGAGCACTGAGAAAGGCATCTAAATGATTTTCGGTCATAGTTAAGTCCTCTCCTGAAAAGGTGGGAAGCCACTCTTTGAAACCCTTCGAGATCTTATGAGGTGATTCGAGAATCTTCGTCATATATAAGTTATTGTATGCCTCTTTGGCCCATGAATTTCAGAGAGTGCTTTCTTAATAAGGCATGGTTGAAGGCAGAGGAATTGGAAAGGCATGCAAGGGTAGGGGATTAGGAAGTTTGGGTACAATTTTAGGACGTTTAGGTGGAGGTGGGGGGATAGGGTAGTCCCTCCTCCGGGTATGTGTCATGATGGGTTCTGGGAAGGTGGAGTCACCATATGAGCTTTATGAACCAATCAACAAGAAAGGAAAAGGAATTTCCCTCAAGTGGAGTCATTAGGAAAGCTAGGGGTAAAGGCTTTGGGATCAAAGATTTCCAAAGTGTCGTTAGGGAATGAAAGAGGATTCAAAATCCTCCTCGAAAATGACACCAAAATTTTATCGCACAATCTGTAGCTTGGGAAATTCCCAATCCAAACGTCAAGTGTGTGAGAAGTACATGAGTACCTACCCACTATCACCTTATATAGACACTCCCCTCGCTTTATTGATGATAAGTCACCACAATGGGGGAATCTTGGTGACCCTAAGGGGATTGAGATGGAAAGTGAAGATATGGTAAGTGAAACCCCTATAGGTCAATATTGAATTTGAATGGAAGCTTATAAAAGAGTCTTGAATGAGGATAAATGGCTGCCAAATGTTGTACGCCTGCAAAACAATGTTAGCCCTGCCTGGAACAAGACAATTAATAGATATACAAGCCTTAAATAAAAAGGGATCAAGAAAGAAACCTTGTTGTCCCAAAATTGCATCAATATATCGTATTTATATCAGCAAAGAAAACTAGCAAATGTCTACAAAATATGTTTCCAAAAGTCAAGTAAAGATATTAGAAACTAAGCTAGCAATGGTTAGTTTAACTTCCACTGAATAGAGAAAGACTTTAATGGAATTTAGGGTCATTTATTAGATGTTATCAATAAGTTATTATAACGGCCAAGTGGTTGTAGAAATTTTTTTCTACAACAGTAAGATCAAACCACCAAAATCAACAAGTAAACCACCCAAACATTAGCTAATAACCAGTAGAACAATTACCAAGGTTTACAAGTGAATTTCAATGGTAGATTAGAAAGATAGATGAAAAAGAGACTTTTCTGCAACTGTAATGGTTATAACATTAATTTGTAACAACAAAGAGAACTACTTGGATAAGCTAGATGCCCTAGTGGCTCAAGCAAGCTTGTAAAATTTATTCCAACTTGAACAAATGCAATGTCTCCAAAATTCACGTATACTAATGCAATGATTTTACTTCTCCAATGAAAATTAGACTAGTGTCTTTATCAATTGGGTTATGGAGTTTCTTTTTGCAAGGGATAGTTGTGCTACCTTCGTAGGGGTGTAAGCCTTTTTACTCCCTGGGGAAAACAAAACTAGCAAGGTAAATCTAGGAGGGTGTAAGCCTTTTTACTCCTCCTAGCAACCTTGTTTAGTAGCTTATCCAAAGACAAATGTAATAAATTTACTAGAGGGTGTATTCATTTAAACTCCTCCAAGGGTTTAGACAATAATAACCATGAAACAACAAGAGACACTAACAATATGAAAAAATTTCCTTACCAAATCCACAAGAAAGCAAGATAAACCCTCTTTTACCAAGTATGTTCCACCACAAAGAAAAGATAAACATCTAAGAGAGATAGCACACCACTTATTCCACAAGAGACAAGTGACTTACATCCAAAGAGAGCACACGAGAGAGATATGCGATTTTCCCAAATAGGGTGAAAATTTCATCCAAGATGAATGTACTTCTTAAGTGAGTTGTTATGTCAAAATGAAATGTTATGAAATTTATTTATACAAGGTCATATAAAATTATTTTTTCCACTTAACTCAAGGTAAAACACAAATTAGGGAGGTCGACCTCCTAATTTTCCCCTTTAGAAATTTAATTTCAAAATTACTAAAAGCAAAATCCCTAAATGATGATGTCATGCCCTTGTTATCCCCAATTCACAGGGATAAATGAGGAGATGATGTCTCAAGGCCCTCAGGTTGCAGGCACAGAGTACTGAGAGATAGCTTGACCAACCATGTCTGCGTGCACAGACAAAGACCCACCTCACCACCACAGTTCTAGGTTCATCATGAGGGTATCCACCACATCAGTTGGCTTCCATAAGACATTGGATCTTTCTCCATGAGGTACAAACCAGGTATTACAGTGAGTGTCATTTCAATATTTGAGGCATTTGAGTTTGTGCATTTTAAACTGCTTTTGATTATGTAACATATGCTTGGACATTATTCTCTTTTCCTTGTTTCACTTTGGTGGTTGACATTGAACCCTAGTAAGTGGGTCACCCTTGGGCATAGGTTTTCTACTGGGAGGTCCTCTTCACGAGTCATCATGCCATTCTAGACCATACTTGTCACTTTCCACACTTCATCCCCTCATCTCATTACCTTTTGGGATTTTTGGGTGTACTGACCCAAGAAGGGGTTGTTCCTCATTTCATGGGAAGAAGGGGATGAAGGCCTAGAGGATTGTAGCTAGAAAAAGATAAAATCCAATCATGAAACTTCTAGATGCTCTCCCAAGGATCCTAAGGACAATGAAATGTCTCTCATAAGAAACTAATGGGACTTGTAAAAAAATAACTAATGCAAAATGCCAACCAACTTGGTGGAGCGTGTGTGGGCATTGTTTTTCATGCTTAGGTAGAATCCCCACACATGACTTCAACTTGGGGAAGCATCATGTGACCAAGGTAGAGTCAAGGTGGGAATTGTTTTTCATGCTTAGGTAGAAGCCCCACCTTGGCTTCAACGTGGAAACATCTAAAAAGAACAAAAGGAAATAAATGGGCTTGGAAAAAGGTTGCATTGAAAACGAATGTGAAACACACCCTCTACAAAGGCACCCATAAATGAGATACTTCAGTCCCTTTTATGTCATGAACCCCATTTCTAAGATTCTTTCCCCCATCCATGTCACTTTGTCCATAGGTCTTAGAGAGGGTTCCACTTGGGAAACACTCCTAAACTTGAGATACAATTCACCCAATAGGTCGTTTTGTCAACCATCCCATGCCTAAACTTGGAAGATTACATAGGGTCTTTGAGCACTTGTTTATTATGATGAGGTAGTTTGTATTTACATGATTAGATGGATATTTTATTGATTTTATTTACTTATCATTATGCATTTGACTTGAGATCCTTGGAAGGCGCATTCATTGTCTTTGCAGGACCTAGTTGGTGGAGAGATTTGGGAGAACAAGCCTAGCTTGGGCTTCCTCAGTGCTTGAATCCCACAAGTTGGATACCATGGCCTACACACTAGACGATGATTCTAACCTTTGGATGCCTGAGGAGATACCATGGAGGACATAACCCAACCCTTAGCTAGCCCAATGATTTTCTATTGAGGCTAAGACGTCACATTTGAGGAGGTTGGCGTCACCCTAGGGCTAGGGCTTGTGGTGGTGGTGTTGTTTATTGACACTTGGCATATTTGGATGGAGAGGGGCACCTTGAGGACCCTAGTGCTTGAGAGGGAGGCCTATGGATTCCCAAAGTTTCATATCCAATCTCAACAATTTGCTAAAGGTGCCAAAACATTTCCCTAAAGGGGCGACATCATGTTTCTTTAGGGTTTCTTATGTGCATTTTAGGGTTAAATTTGAATTTTATAATGTAAAATGGAAAAGTAAGGGTTGTTGTTCTCTTACTTTTTGGTTTACCCTTAAATTAAGTGTACAAACACTTGTAGTAGGATTTGTATAAATAGAGATCACTTCTATTTCATTTTTCATCATAACTCTCCCATCTTGGAAAGGATTCTTGGCTGAAAGTTACGCCCTACTTGGAAACTTTTGTCTATCTCTCTTGTTGCTATCTCTTTCTATGGATTTCTTTCGCTATTGGGTTAAGAAGTAAGGAAATTTATTTTTTTGAGGATATTTCTTGCTTTTATGGTGGATTTTCTTGGTTAAAAGTGTTGGACACACCTACCACACTTAGAGGGGGG
>SNQJ01S0001514.1:22858-40199 GCA_010110895.2 Picea sitchensis | reverse complement strand
AATGAGTGTGGGGCTCTTTTTTCCAAAAATTCCCTCTTACAAAAAACTCATCAATTACCATTCAACATTTATTCATTACCCATTGATGTCATTTATAACTAGTTTAAATGTGAGCATATAGCAGCATATATCAACAATATATCATCAACAAGTCATCACCACAATGAATACAAAGAACACAAGATGTATGTACAATTTTCATTTTATTACGGACTACAATCCTTGGGGTTTATCAACAACAACTGAATAGAGTACAACTCTACAAGAGCTCCATCTCTATAATGCAAGACTCAACTTACACCCTTAACACCAACTGAGATGAGGCAACAATCCTCAAAAGATATCAACCTGTCAATAGGTATGCAACCTGTCAATAGTGCATCCCATGTGTAAACACGCCCTGGCTCACTATAGCCTGCGTGTAAACACGGCCAGTGTATAATGCAGCAAGCGTGTACTTCTAAGCAACTAGGGTTTTTCTTTTCTTCTCATGCTCAGATCCTCTGCAACCTACGATCACTTTCTCTTCTGTCTTCCACTGTCCAAACTGACTCACAGCCAGTCATAACACATCCAAGCTCTTCAATAGATTTCTCATGCTCCACAAAAAATCAATATGAATGCTATCTCAATCATGTATACATAACTAGTATACCATAGAAATCATGTCACTACTGAATCACAAGAGTGTTTCTCACTCCATCAACTAAATCAACCAAACTGAAGCACATCATAGAAGCCATACCAAGAATTCCCTAAGCCTTCACAACATATCAAACAATAGTATCTATCAAGAAAATAATGTAACCATACCAGTGTCTCAGTGATAGATCTGAGGCCATAGGATGTAGATCTGGAACCTGCCTCATCATCTAAGAGCTTAGCACCAACTCAAACAAGAATCTCCATGATTTTATCCACTCCACACTCCTTGTACACATCCACCCGTGTGTACACACACCCTATACTCAGACAGCCCGCGTGGACATCAGAAAATAGGGTTTTCTGTGGATCCAAGACTTTTGTCGTCAAGATCTTCGACATGCCGAAACTTTGATGTGTTCATGAGATCCTCCTCTCGCTCCCTTCCTCAGAATAGATCTTCAATTATGTACAAGAGATTCACATCAATAGGATGCTCTCTCAAGAGGCTCTCCATCAATCCTCCACAAGATATTCACAGCTCTCCATTGATCCATAAAAGGATTCTCACCAAATGTGTTTTTTACAAGAGATCCTAGCTTCTTATTTATACTTTCATCCTCTAGCTCACTTAACCCATTTTTAGGTTACTTAACCCATTTCTAGGTCACTTAACCTCTTTTCCTTTATTTAGGGTTAATCACTTTCCATGAATAGAAAGTTCTCCAATACTTTATCATTTAAATATTCCTTCTTGATCTTGTCACCTCATTTTATCATTTAGATAATCTTTCTTGATTTTGTCACTTTACTTTATCATTTAAATAATGATTACTTCTTTTCAAGCACTTTGACTTCTTTGACCTTTTGGGGCTTCAAGCCATCATATGGGGGTCCTTCAACTTTGTAGAGCCATAAATCTCAAACGGTGAGGAGTTATGTGACATTCCACATACCACCGGAAATGACATGACAAGCACTATCCATCTAGGATAGTTTCACCAACAACTTCAATGATCTTCATCTCATTATTTCACCTACAAGCATGGGTCCTCCAACCATTCTTCTAGGATAACTCATTCCGTAAAGCGTCTTCCCGTGAGGGATTTCACCATAAGGGGACCACTTTGGAGTTCATCCATTTGTGCACCTTATCAACCATGATAAGACAATCAATTCACCACTGCATCATATATATCAATGATCCATCTTTATCAATTGGTTTCCACTTGGACATATAACATTCATCAAGGGCATGATCCATATTACGATTGGTTTCCACTTGGACATATAGCATTCATCAAGGGCATGATCCATCAATTACTTGACATCAATCAATGACATCAATCAAACCAAACTATTTATATATGATCCAACAATCTCCCAAATAATCAAACCATTGGTATCAATGACAAACCATTGGCATCAATGACAACATGATCCAACTTAAAGGAGTTTATCTTGTTAATGCTTGGACTAGGTAAGGAATATTTCATGTTATTGGTTATTTTCTTGGTCAAAAGGTTAATTTTCTAAGCTTTGGGGGAGTATAAGGGAATACAACCCCACTAATCCCATCATACTTGTCTTGGAATAATTTGTTGCATAAAGGAATACTAGGAGGAGTAAAAGGGTTTTACACCTGCCTAGGGTTTTCCTTATCTAGTATTGCTTGCCTTGGGGAGTCAAAGGGATTACACCCCCAGGTAAGTAGCACAACTATCTCTTTCATTTTTGAAGACTCCATAACCCAATAGTTAAAGACACTAATCCCTTACATTGGAGAAATAAAATCATTGCATTGTGATACGTAGAATTAAGAGATATCGAAATTGTTTAAGTTGGAATCCTTTCTACATGTTATAATATTTCTTGTTCCCTAAGGGCATCCTATTTTATCCAAGGATTTAATTTCTGCAATAAATTTAATGCTACATCCATTAGGGCTGCAGAAAAATTCACTTTCTTTCATCATTTACTCACTTTTTCAACCGTGGAAATTGACTTCTAAACCTAGAATATGGTTCTACTGGTTATGGGCTATCTTTTTGACGGTTTACTTGTTGATTTTTATGGTTGGAACATGTTTCTGTAGAAATTGTTCGCTACAACCATAAGGCTTCCCTAAAACTTTTCTAATAACTTCATTTGGAAGCCCTAATTTACTGTCAAAGTTCATGCTTAAGTATTGGAAAGTTATCTATTGTTTTAGTACTTCATTTTCCAATAATTATTTGACAATTTTGATGGTTAAATATGAAACAACTAGCTATTTTACTTATTGATGTATATTTCTATTGATTTATGAAAATAATGAAAACAAACTTAACTTGCTTTTCCATTGGATTTTCTAGTTTGTATCTTGTCTTTTCTTATGTCTCGAGAAGGTACAACCATCTTCCGTAGGTACTCAAACACTTGGAAACCATAAACCACCTTCAAAGCTAGTTGTCAAGAAACTCTCCACTTAGAAACTTGACCTATAGGGGAATCTCTTCATAAGTATCACTTTCCATCTCATTTCCCCCCTAGGGTCACCCAAGACCCCCCCTTGTGTCGTCTTTTTCCTTCACAGAAGTGAGGGAGGGTTTATCGGAGGTGCCAGTGGGTAAACTCTCCCACCGTTATCGCCATCCCATGTATTGGGTCGAGCTTTTCCCAACCTATATTTTGTGCAATAACTTTTTGGCATAGAGAGAAAACCATTGAGCCAGTTGAAGGAGATGTTGGGCCTCCAAATGACATATCTTCATGGTGTAAAGGTATTCTTCCATCAAGCATGCCAATTCATCATCAAATCATCACCATCACCAAAACCCTAACGTCCCAAGTGTGACATCATACCCCATAAGTGCAGTGCATGGACTCCAAAGGCAAGTTGTTGGGGCTATGAAGGCTAGTGAATCACTTGCAAGGGATCCTCAAGTTCCTCCAAAGGCAACATGCCTCATCCATGTGTCCAACAAGCAAGGGTGCATCATTCAACCTGTGGGCTTCATGCCCCAAGTGAAGGTCCAAGTGACCTTGTTCCCTTACAAAATGACTTCCACCTATCAAGGCCCTGCAAAGACAAGCAAATCCCCCCTCCAAGGGCTCACAAGTCACAAGCATCATGTCAAGTTAGCCATATAAAATAAAACAAATCCCTTCTCATCCCCCTTCTCAGAATAAGCATCATGTCAAGTAAGCCATATATAATAAAAGAACCTCCCGAACATGTGCATCAAATCCCCCTTCTCAAAATAAAAAAATCCTCAGATACCTTATGCAACTTGCCAAATTTAGGTATGGGAGGGTTGAGATGGTGATTTATTGGGTGAATCATTCCCCAATCCAAGGACTATTTCCCAGGTGGACCCTCTCTAAGTCATGTGAAGAGAATGAAGTAGATGACGGATAATACTTTTGGGCATGGGGTTTCTTGACATACAAGGGATCATATTGTCTCATTTATGGGTGTCTTTGTAGAGGATGTTCTGCCCTTCATCCACGATGCATGATTTTCCCAAACCCTTTTATTCATTATTTGGTTAGAGTGTTTCCAAGTTGAAGCTAAAGTGGGACTTCTACCTAAGCATGAAAAATATTTCCCACATTAAATCTACCTTGGTCACACTTGACCATTCTTCCCCAAGTTGAAGACGATATGTGGGACTTCTAACTAAACATGAAAAAGATTGCCCACACATGATCTACCTTGGTTGGCATGTTCAATTAGTTATTTATTTTACAGGTATCTCAATTTTTTGTGAGAAACATTTAATTGGTCTCAAGATCCTTGGGTGAGGATCTGGAAGGTTTATGATTGGATTTTATCTTTTTCCAACTACAAGCCTCTGGGCATTTATCCCCTTCTTCCCATGAAATGAGGTACAAGCTATTCTTGGGTCAATGTGGCCCAAAAACCCAAAAGGTGAAGAAACGAAGGGAAAGAAACATGGAAAGTGGCAAGTATGTGAGGGAATGGTAAGATGATTCATCAAGGAGACCCATAGTAGAAAACCTTTCTCTGAGGGTGACCACTTCCTAGGACAACAATGTCAACCACTAAGGTGAAATAAGGAAAAGAGCATAATTTCCAAGAAAATGTTTTCAAAATCAAGAAAGAACCCTTTGCAATATATTCAAATGCTTCAATTATTAAAATGACACGTACCACAACACTAGACTTGTTACTTCATGGAGAAATACATGTTGTCCTATGTGAGCCTAGCTGGTGTGGTGAATGGTACAACCATCGATCACAAGGTGATGAGTGGTGTGATGTGGGGCTCTGCCTACTGGTCTATCTCTCGGTACTCCATGTCTGCAACTTGAGGTCCTCGAGGCATCATCTCCTTAGTTACCCCTAGAAATGGGGGGTAATAGTTTCAAAATGTGGCACTACTAGTAGTGCTCTTTTTTGGGTGGTGGTTAAAATACCCTTGTTTCAAAAAGTGGTGCACAAGTAGCACCCTTTTTTGGAAAGGTGGTTAAAATACCCTCATTTCAAAAGAGGTGCTGCTAGTAGTACCTTGTTTGAGGGGAGTGATCAAAATTGTGACTTGCTTGAAATTGTGGCTATGACATCTGATACCATTACAAAACATTAACCCTCGAATCGAAAAATAATACTTCTAGTAGCACCAGTTTTATTTTTGAAGTTAAAATTACGATTTTGAGAACTGATACCATCGCAGATAAAAATAATTAAATTTACACATAAATTGAAAAGTGAAAATTTATATTTAAAAATAAATAAATTTAAAAAAAAACTACACATAAAAAAACATTTTCTTAAAAAACAAATTGCATAACAAAAATGGAAAAAATAAAAATAAAACAAAAAACAACATAAATAAATAAATTAAAAAAAAACTCCATAAATAAGCTTTTATATATATATATATATAAAACATTAAAAAAAAATTGCATAACACAAATTTAAAAATAAAAAAACAACCAAAAAAACTTAATTTTTTTTTGAAAAATACCCTTTAAAATAAATAAAATAAAACAAAAACACGAAAAAAAACAACAAAAAAAAAATAAAATTAAAAATTAAAAATTAAAATAAACAAATTTAATACTAAAAGAAAATTAAAAACATAAATATAAAACAAATTTAAAAACTAATATAAAAAATATCAAGCAACATGTGGGGGAGGAGATTCCAAGAATTTCCCCTCTCCCCATTACCCACCCCCGCCACACGTCTTGCCCTCGCCTTACTTAATATTTTAAAATTTTTTTTTTCTAGTTTTTTTGTTTTAATTTTTGTTTTTAGGGTTGTGTCTTTTTTTTTAATAATTTTTTCTTTTTTTAAGAGTTTTTTTAAATTTTTATGTTGTTTTCTAAATTTATTTTTACGTTGTGTAATAAAAAAAAATGATATTTTTTATTTAAAAAAAACGATATTTTTTATTTAAAAAAAACGATATTTTTTATTTAAAAAAAAACTTGTTTATGGAGTTTGTTTTGTTTTTTATTTTAATTTTGAATTTTTTAATCAGTTTAGTGTTTAGTGTTATTAGTCATTGTCATAGTAATGAGTTTGTTTTGTTTTTGTTTTTTTTTTTTTTTAATAATGTAAATAAAAATGTCGTTTTAGTTGATTTTAACTTTTTTTATTTGAGATGGTAGTAGTTGTCAATTGCGGTTTCAATTAGTTGTAATTTTAATTTACTCAAAAAATAAAATTGGTGCTCTTGGAATCACTTTTTATTTGAGGGTCAATTTTCCGCAACAGTGTCGGTTGTTAAAGCAGTGGTTTCAAACAAGTACAATATTAAGCATCCCCCAAGAAAGGGTGTTACTTGTAGTGCCACTTTTTTTTTTTTTTTTTTTTTAATAATGTAAATAAAAAAAATAATCGTTTTAGCAGTTGATTTTAACTTTTTTATTTGAGATGGTATTAGTTGTCAATGCCGGTTTCAATTAAGTTGTAATTTTAATTTCAAAAATAAAATTGGTGCTACTGGAAGTATCACTTTTTTATTTGAGGGTCAATTTTCCGCAACAGTGTCGGTTGTTAAAGCAGTGGTTTCAAACAAGTACAATATTAAGCATCCCCCAAGAAAGGGTGTTACTTGTAGTGCCACTTTTTGAAACGAGGGTAAAAACAACCAATACATATGACCTTTAAAAAATGGGAACTATGGAGGGTTCTCGTCAAGTTGGTAACTTTGTTGAAAGAGAAAATCCCTAAAACTTAATTAAAAGAGATATTTAAAATCTTACCCTTTTTCGCATTGAAACAACTTTTTTTTTATCTAAGAGATCATATAAGATAGCCAACTTATTCACACTGAAATATTCAATAAGGGCTCATTGGAATATCATTGTGGAAAAAATTATACACCATGCAAACTTTGCATAAGCCCCAATGCACTTGAGGTGGGGTTGTTGGATCTAACAGAGCCATCAAATCCAAGGATCCTACCTCAAGTGCGTTGGGGATGATGCAAAATCTGCATGGTGTATATTTTTTTCCTAACACTACTACCCTGTCAAGAATCTACTCTATCAATATTACAACACAAGTTAAAGTGAACATAGGGTTTCAAGGGAAAGCAATAATATATAGAACTAAGAATGACAACTACTACTATGAGATGATACAACAACATATAATCAATGTAATAACATAATGGAAACATCATCTCACTAATCACATCTCCTATTACATATAAATAATGATGCATAGAAGTGACATTCAGTTGTAACTAATACAAAATCTTGGTTGTAGTGGAAAATTGAATTGGTTGCAGTGAACTAAGCGACATTAATACTGGTTTCTTATGGTGGTCACAAGTCCCTTGTCACGTCGCTACAGTCTATTTGATTTTTTACTTGCAAACTTGAGTTTCTCTCAACTGTGTTTTGGCACCTAAGATCGTGTGGCATTTCCTTGCCTTGGTCGTAGTGGCTTAGCCAACATGCACCTACTACAACCAGGATATGTCTCTTTACTTAAGGTCTTCCCATAACTTTTTCTTAAGTGAAGAGGCGTAGTTTGATTGTAGTAGGTGTAGGTTGGCCGAGCCATTATGGTGGAGGCAAGGTAGTGCCACATTTTCCTAAAAAAACTTGGGATAAACTCAAGTTTGCAAAGTAAAAATTTGGCATATTGTAGGGCTATGGTAGGTGGTATCAAAACATACTCTTCACCACTTTCTAAATGAAAGGTGGTATCAGAGCTGTTTTTGACACAATTTTTATGCTCTTCACCATTTTCACTACATTGACAAGTGGTATTAAAGCAATTCAAGAACTCTTCATCACATGTAAGAGAACTTAAGGAAAAACAACAGGTTTTGGGATGCGTTTTCAGGTAGATGAAGAGTGACTTGAGGATTGAAAAAAGTAGATTTAATGCCTTGGTGTAACAGACAACCAAAACAATTCATTCTTATAGAATGATGAGTTATGTTGTTGTTTTAGGAATGTTGTAGGCTTGAGGAAACAAGGTGACCCAAGTCTTAGAATACTTAGAACAAATCCAAGTGCAAAATTTTTTGAAGGTGAAGCCTAGAGCCTTGGGAGCGTCCCAAGTGAAACAAAATTCAAGGGAAATGTTGGAGGTTTTGGGTGCCTTGACAATAGATTTGGGTAAGTTTGTGGCATCAGGTCTTTGTTGTGTGAATGAAATTGTGAGTGGGTTGAAGCTGGTAGCCTTAGAAGACACTGATGCAACCCATATCTTTGTATTGAACAACCCACTACAACACTTCATCGTAACCCTGAGTGTAGCATGGCCACATTCAAGGTAGTGATCTCAGTAGTGAAGCCAATGACATGAGTAAGTCATTCAATACCTTTGGAGGTTAGGGAATGGTTTGGTAGTTTGGACTTGATAGTGGATCCATTGGATGACCATATAGTCATCATGGAGAAATAATTTCGCAAGCTTGCCTAAGTAGTTCTTGTACCCCATGAGCATTATTTGATGTTCTTAGAAGGAACCAAGACTTGTAGTGTGATTGTGATGACTAGAGGGAAGTTGGGAAGGATGCCAAGAATGCCATCCATAAAGTTGATTGAGGCAACCAATGAATCTACAAACATCCCTTGTGTCATAACACAATGGAAATAAGAGCTTGTTTTAGGAAAAGTAGACTTGGGTGCCAAATATGGTGAAGGGAATTCAAAGAGTAGGTTGGCAACATTAGAGACTTCAATGGATTTAGTCTTGAAAAAGATTCAACTATCGTTCACTTTGAGGAACCAAAAGTCAGATATTGGAGGCAAGGTTAAACTTGTAGCAGTAGTGATATTGGAGGTCATTGGTAGAGGAACTCACCAAGAAATGACTTATTGCACATAGAATTGTGCATATGAAGAAATAGGCCGAATGAATGTCCCATTTTTTTATGAAAAATAGTCCAAGTGTTGGGTATGAAAAGTGCATGGAGGCACTCGTGCAAAAAGACTCTTAGTTGGATGCAAAAGTGGGAGATGAAGATTTCCCTGATTGTGACATTGTTGACATTGTAGAGTTTTTTATATTAGCCATGGGGATCTATGATTTCTATTCGACAATAGACTGGTTAGAAGAATTGGGTTGTATACCATTGGATAAGGAGGTAGTTTTGAGATACTTGAGCATGAAGCACAACTTAGACACTTTGGTTGGTAGTGGCCTTGGCCACTCCTTGTCATCTCTTTTTCTCTAGAAAGTCACAAGGTAGTTCATTGCCTAGGAGCAGACAATGGAGCCTAGAGTTCCTATGAGAAAGGTTCCCTAGAAAATTATGTTTTGGAGATGACTTAAAAATATGGAGGTAAAGGTGTTGATTTTTCCTTAGTTCAAAAGTGTTGTACAAAATGGTTGAAGTATGAATGGAAAACATTGTATTGGGAATCAAAATAAGGATTCTCATGGATTGGGAATGATAATTGGGTTTATCACTCAACTAATTCAAGGCATGGAAGAGCTCAATGTACCAAGAACATCATCGATAAAGCTGATTGAGGCAACTAGTGGATTCAAAAATAGGATTTGTGTTGTCACATGGAAAAAATAAGAGCTGGTTTTAGAAAAAGAAACCTTGGGTGATAAATATGGTGAAGACCATACAAGGAATAGGTTGGCAGCATTAGATACTTTTATGAAGTCAATCTTGGAAAAGACTAAACCATTGTGCACTTTGAGGAACCAAAAGACAAACATTAGAGGCAAGGTTGAACTTGCACTAGTGATAGTTGTGAAGGTCATTGGTAAAGGAACTCACCAAGAAATGACTTTTTGAACAAAGAACTATGCATAAGAAGAGACAAGCTAGATGTATGTCTCACTTTTCATGAAAAATGGTTTAAGTGTTGGGTCTAAGAAATACATGGAGGCACTCACCCAATAAGACTCTTAGTTGGACGTAGAAGTGGGAGATGACAATTTCCTTGATTATGATGCAATTGACATTGTAGAGTTTTGTAGATTAATGATGGGGATCTATGATTTCTAGTTGATGACAAACCTATTATAAGAATTGGGTTGTAGACTATTAGAGAAGGAGGAAGTTTTGAGATACTTGAGCATGAAGCACAACACAAACACTCTGGTTGGTAGTGACATTGGCCACTCCTTTCCATATCATTTCCTTTAATGAGTCACATTGTATTTCAATGCTTAAGAGTAGGTAGTGGATCCTAAAGCACCTGCGGAAAAGGTGTCTTGGAAAATTTTGTTTTGGGGGTGACTTAATAGTATGGAGGCAAAGGTGGTGATATTTTCGTAGTTAAAAAGAGTTATATAAAATGTTCGAAGCATGGATGGAAAAGACTATTTTTGGAATGAATATGTGAATTCTCATGGACTAGACATGAGATTTGGATTTATTACCCAACTATTTCAAGACATGGGAGAGCTCAATGTACAAAAACATGGAAAAGTTAGTTGAAGTACTGATGCAGTAGTAGGATTGGATGGTGTAAAACTTGGACATTTTTTTATCTTCTTGATGAAGGTTAGATTGCAGTAGTAGTAGGCAGCTGCAACAATGTTGGACTTAGGCTGCAAATTTAGTAGAAGGAAACAACAAAAAAACATAAGCATCTAAGAGAATTACAACAGAGTTGGGAAAATGCACTTTATTCAAAGGAAGAATTGGACAGTGAGTAGTTGCACAAGTACTTCTAGCAGGGATAGTGTAAATCAATTGAAGAATTTAATTGCAGATGGATCGATAGATTTGGGTAGTATACTAGGAGGAAAACAAGTTATTGTAGATGTTGTTGAGGATAGTTATGAATTTTAGTGGGGGAGGATGTAAGGCCCTAGTGTCATGGACCTATGGTATGCACAGATTTTTCTTTGTAAACTTGAGTTTCTCTCAATTTTGTTTCGGCACCTGAGGTTGTGTGGTACTACCTTGGATTGGATGCAGTGGCTTGGCTAGTCTATGCCTACTACAACTAGACTAAACCTCTTCACTTAAGGTCTACCCATGAATTTTCCTTAAGATTCAATCTATCAAATGAAACTTATTCCTACTCAACTAATTTCATTCAAAAATAGGCACACATCCAACCATGGCCTTTAAAATATCCACTTAGCCAATACAATACATTTTTAAAAACATAAAATTCATCCAAGTAAAGACACTACAACACATCTGTATAGGCGTCATCCAAAGTAGATGGATTAACTTTATTATGAAGAATGTTATAGATATAGAACAAGTGAGTTGCAACCTTCTACTTGTAACTCTATTATGGATGCACAATGAGTCAATGGAAATGTTGATTTCTTCCTACTACCTGACAAACTTACATAATTCAATCAATGAAGAAACCGTCGACCTACCTCCTACAAGTCTTATCTTCTTCTTCTTCTCACTTGAGTAGTGCAATTTTCCCTATTGTGCCAACCCTGAACTTATCACAATCATTAAACTCCTTTACACTTGTGTGAATGATAATAAATTATTGACTAATTCTTTAACACCTTTGATGTATCCACTATTTATATAGGACTTGTATTCCACTTGCAATCCCCTCCAAGCCTAAGTGGACCCAAGTTCCCACATCACCAACTTCGACTATGTTTGATGGTGCCACTGCCTCCTTCGACATAAATTTTCCTCTAACCATCCAATATCTAATGGTGTTGTGCCCAAAGTGCCACGTTCCCAACAAGTGCACCCAAGGCACCCAAGTGCACTTGGTAAGGGTGTGCCCAAAAAGTGAATCCAGTGGATGTGTTTACATGGATGTGTGCTTGGTGAATGTGTTCCCATTGAGTGCATCCATTGATAGAACTCTTTGGATGCTTGTTCTTGAAGGAAGTTCTACCACCAGTCACAACCCTTAAGTGTGGATCTCCCAACTCTTTTGGTTTGCATGTATCCCAATCACCCAAGTCTATAAAATCTCATCAAGTTCCCTATACCACTTTTTCTATCATGCATAGTGTGTATCTATGAAAGAGATTACCCATGGAAACCCTCTTTTCCTTTCCTTTCTAAGTTCCCTTCCAAGATTGTCTTGGTCTGACCAATTAATGTGAGCTACCAAGGTTTTTGGTACACTCGATATATGAGTAAGGGTGTCCATCATGTTAGTGGTGCACCTTGCCAATGGGCCAAGGAACTTTAAAACCAATTATTCTAGCCATCAACCTTATGCCAATTTTTCTCCTGTCGATCAGTGACCACTGAGGTGATCATTCGACAGAGGTTCCTAAATCCATTCAATGCTATGTCTTTACACCATCCCCCACTAAAATCCATTTCCATCCCTAACAATGTTCTCAAGAACTTCCTATCCTCTAAGTATGTCGTCCAAACTCATGCATCTATTTGTGGTTGTATTTTCCAACCACTTTACATGGTCATTACCATAATTACTTATGCAACTTCTCATTGTCTATTACTTACTTTGAATAAAGTGTTTTGTCCCAACTCTATTGTGATGATCTTGGATTCCTATGTTGTTATTGTTCCCTTCTATTGTGGCTACAACTTGAGAGTCCATTGCTACTTCAACTTCCTTATGTTTTTGTAGCAACTCAACTTCCTCTAAGAAGGTTGTGAAACTATCCACATGTCACATTTTCTAGTCTTACTATTGCTCCAATAATTTTGGCCACTCTACCATGCTACCATACATTGAAATTATCCAAGAGTATTGCAACTAAGGCATCCCCAAGCCAACTCTCGAAGAATGTACTTCATCATTATCATACCAAACACTTCCTTTCACATTTTGGTCTATATGTTTATCTCTATTGGACCAAGGCAAGGTCACCACCTTCACCTCCAAACTATCAAGTCACCTATTGCAACCCAACACTTCCAATTCCTTTATTGGTATTGGCACCTTTTCTTGGCGCACTTGGGCTCCAGTGCCAACTTCTATGATGCAAACCACCTTAAGAAAACTGTCAATGAGAAGGTGTTAGATGGCCATCACAACAACTACCCTCAAATGCTCCAACAATCTACCCAAAGTCTAATAAATGTAATGAGAAAGTAAAAAATAATTCCATACATCTTATTAATATAGCCATGTCCACACTAGTACTTCTATCACCTTAATCAATTGGTCCATCTAGATAATCATCCTCAAATTTATCCAAGGAGTGCTCTGCCTCATACTAGGTACAAAAAGGTGGGTAATCACCTTCCAAGTCGACTTGGTTTTCTTTCTAGTCTAAGCCATATAGGATGAATGCACAATTTTTCTTGGTTAAATTCTTCATTGTCTTGTCCACTTATTTGGAACTATAATCAAAACTACATAATAAAATGTCTTCACCTCTTCCTCAAGTCTATCTAGTCCCCTTCTACAATTGAACAATTTCCTGGAGTCACTTATGCATTAGCTCCTCCTTGCTCACTATCCTACTTCTTGGACAACAAATTTCCTAAATTGGCATCAATGTGGAGAAGAGAATGACATTTTTTCCATCGTTCATTTCATCATTCTGACAAAATGACTGCTCATATTTCAATCTTTCACTATTTGGTAACCTTTCATGATGCCATAGGATCCATTCCTTGCTTCTATGTAAAACTCCATTTGTGGATTTTAACAATGAAAGGAGAGTGGAAAGTGGTTTCCGATGCCACATCCAACAACTATGTCAAGGCTATGTCCAAAATCTATTATTGGGATCAACCTAATAAATTTCTAACCTTCTATCATGGGTGTGTCCAAACATGTTGTTAAGGCACACAAAACTTACAAAGTTCCCACTAATGTTTGGTTGTCCTACACTCCAAACTTATTCTCTTTTCTCAATGGATAGTCATTGGCATAATAGTTCCATACACACACCCAACAAGAAATATCCTAACTCTTAGCTTTCTTGTAAACTTTGTTGGACAACTGAGAGGGGGGGTGAATCAGTTGTTACCATGCTTAAACAATTGTGCCTCTTTTAAAAACTTTACAAGGCAATCAATGATGATGACAATAATGCAAAGAAATAAACAATGACACATTCAACATCAGTCACATATATGAGAAACACAGAGACAAATATTTCTTGAGGAAACCCATACAGGGTAAAAACCTCTTTTTCTTTATACAATAAGTAATAGTTACATTCTTTACATTATCATACATATGAGCACCAACTCATAATGAGGCTACAACCTTAGTTTTGCAAGTTGCTACTTGCTGAGAGCACCAACTCTATGTTTTCTCTAGCACCCACTAGAAGGAAGCACCAACTCCCTAGATTCTCTAGCACTAACTAGAAGGAAGCACCAACTCCCTGGTTTCTCTAGCACCAACTAGAAGGAAGCACCAACTCCATAGTTTCTCTATCACCAACTAGAAGGAAGCACCAACTCCCTGTGTTCAAGCACCCACTTGAACCTCTGAGGACACTAGTCCTCCCTAGCACCTCCACACCACCCTGAATTATAAATTCTTTGTTACTAAAACTTATTACAATGATATAAAGTTATTCAATGGCTTACCAGCCTTGTCGCTATTCTGTTACACTACTCTGCCCTGTCTACATCAGTGTCTTCTGCACACCCCTAACACTTTCTGTTCTTCTGCCTTTTATGCTCTATGCGCCATATCCCTTCAATGCACCATTCCTCGACTGTGCATTTATGCTCCTGCGCTCTACCTCCTTGCACACCCCTGAATTCTCCTACGCAACAACAACCCTTGTCTCTTCTTTGTTTAGCATTCTTATAGTCTCTGTTGTCTTTGTGCATGCAATATTCGCAATGCCTCTGCATGCTCACTCCACGCCAAATTCCTCCACAACTCGAGTGCTCTGTTTGATCATCATCATGACTCTTCAGGTTCTCTGGCCATTTCCCACTCGTTCAACATCACTGTATGTTATACTAAGATTCCTTAGCCTCTCTGGCAGTTTGAGACTCTTCGTCTTCTCTGTGAAAGTCGAGCTCACCTTCTCTGTTCCAGTTATAGGCCTCAATGCTCATCCAACTATCAATCGCCTCCATGAACATCTTCATCCCTCTTGAAGATTCCCAGAGACTCTTCACCTCTTCTGTCAATCACCCTGAAGTGTCTTCGAGTCCTCTGGCAGAAACCATTAGTGGTTTCTAGCAGTTACACTGTGTCGTGCTACAGTAGCCCTCCGATCTTGTTCAAATTCACCTGCACTGTTGGATTGGCTCCATGGGATCTTGCATTCATTTTGACAATTCAACATTCGACAATTCGACATTCGTGTGACCATGTGTCTCGACACTCCCAGTCGTGATCCCCAAAAAAGGAGCTTGGTTTCTCTAGCTCTTTCCTCCATCTCTCGCCGATGTGACCAAGGGCTGTGACCATAGCCTTATGCATAAAGCGCTTTCACGATTTCACGTTTCGTGAATCTGGAGATGAGGTATCTCGACTCTCCAAGTCGCGATCTTTGAAACCTCGAAATGGAGCATATCTGGATTGAATCCTTCCCTTCTCATGACCACCGATGGTGACCATAGGCTGTGCCAAAAAGGTGCTTCATATGTCGTGAGTTTCCACACCATGCTCCGTTGACCCTAAGTCAGTGAAATTCCAATCGCTTGCCACTTGTCCTATGAATCGACAGTTCAGATATGATCTTGATTTGATGGCTGTGATTAGCTTCACTATTTCGCATATCGCGATTCTCGAGATGAGGCATCTCGAGTCTCCAAGTCGCGATCCGAGAAAATCCGAAATGGAGTTGGATCGACGGTCCAGATCACACCTTGATCTGACAGTTGCGATTAAATCGCGATTTCACCTTTTGTTGTTTCTTAGATGGAGGTGCTCGTCACTCCAAGTTGCGATAGGTGAGACTCTGAGATGGATCTCAGATCAACGGTCCAAAACCCTTGGTGATCTGACAGTCTAGATCTTATCGTGAGTTTGTATCTCGCAAATCATGTGATGGAGGTTCTCGTCACTCCAAGTCACGATAGGCGAAACTCCGAGATGGAGCTCAGATCAACGGTCCAAAACCCTTGGTGATCTACCAGTCAAGATCTTATCGTGAATTCACATCTCGCGATTCATGTGATGAAGGGTCTCATCACTCCAAGTCATGATAGCCGAGACTCCAAGATGGAGTCGGATCAACGGTCTAGATCAAACTCGATCTGACGGCTAAGATAGTTTTGCGATTTCGCATATCGCGAATTCGAGCCTCTTTCTTTTGAATTTCATGACCTGCGAAACTCCGAAATGGAGTCTTTATGGTGCTCTAATCCTTCGGCACGTGTCCTCTTTATCCAATAGTCCGTGACTGTCCTATCCACCTTACAACTTCACCATATCTAACAACTATTGGTCCTTCGTAGATACCCTAGATCCTACCGCCCAGATCTTCTCGTGATCTCGCCACTTCGTGATTTCCCTGCTTCACGATTTCGTCCACCTTCGTGATTTCGCCGCTTCACGATTTCGTCCACCTTGCGATGTCATCACTTCGCGATTTTGCTGTTCTTTCCATCGCTGTCCTTTTCCATTGCTGATCTTTTCCATCGTTGTTCTTTGCCATTACTATTCTTTCCATCAATGACAAGCTTACTCCCAACTGTAAACCTTCCAACAATCTCCCTCTTTGGCATTGATGGAAACAAAGGCACCCTTGTTCTTTTCCCCCCCTTTGACATCAATGTCAAAGAAAACACGCTCCCCCTGAGATGTTGCATTAATTTTAGGAGGTATCAGATATGCAACCAATAAAGGACTCCCCCTAACAGTATGGACTCTCTTATATGTGAGACGGGATGACACCCATCTTCTGTCTGAGATATTCAAATGGTGTCTTTGCTAGAGGTTTAGTAAAGATGTCTGCAATTTGTTCTATAGTGGGAATGTAATTGACCAGAACAATCTGATTGGTGACCTGCTCTCTCAGAAAATGATATTTTATGGGAATATGCTTGGTCTTAGAGTGGAATACAGGATTTTTAGACACACTGATGGCACTAGTGTTATCACAATGAATTGGGATCGGTGCAGTGTATTTTACCTCCAAATCTGCAAGTGTCTGAATCATACATAATACCTGAGTGCAACAGGTAGCAACAACAATGTACTCTGCCTCTGTGGTTGATAAAGAAATGGAACCTTTCTTTTTACTAAGCCAGGCTACTAAGGAGTCACCCAGAACGAATGCTCCTCCACTGGTGCTTTTTCTCTCATCAACACAGTTTACCCAATCTGCATCTGAATAAGATGTCAACTAAAGATTTTGATTTCTGGGATACCACAGACCATAAGTCATTGTTTCTTTCAAATACCTGAATACGGC
>SNQJ01S0001514.1:9474-22848 GCA_010110895.2 Picea sitchensis | reverse complement strand
CATAGCCTTAGCGTTGAAGCTAAATTCTAGTTTGTCATCCTTATTAGCTAGCACAACTGGCTTTACATAACCAATATCTACCACATCCCAGACATCTGCACCTAAAGCCATTATGTAGGTTCTCATTCTAACTTTCCAGAAGGAAAAATTTGTTCCATTAAACAAAGGGGCTTTATTGCTTGAATTTCCTTCATGACTTGACATGTTTGAGCTTTAGGATCTACCCTTAGATAAAAGGGGCTAGCTCTGATACCAATTGTTGGACAACTGAGAGGGGGGGTGAATAAGTTGTTACCATGCTTAAACAATTATTCCTCTTTTAAAATTTTTACAAGGCACTCAATGATGATGACAATAATGCAAGGAAATAAACAATGACACATTCAACATCAGTCACATATATGAGAAACACAGAGACATATATTTCTTGAGGAAACCCATACAGGGTAAAAACCTCTTTTTCTTTATACGATAAGTAATAGTTACATTCTTTACATTATCATACATATGAGCACCAACTCATAATGAGGCTACAACCTGAGTTTTGCAAGCTGCTACTTGCTGAGAGCACCAACTCTCTGTTTTCTCTAGCACCCACTAGAAGGAAGCACCAACTCCTTGGATTCTCTAGCACCAACTAGAAGGAAGCACCAACTCCCTGGTTTCTCTAGAACCAACTAGAAGGAAGCACCAACTCCCTAGTTTCTCTATCACCAACTAGAAGGAAGCACCAACTCCCTGTGTTCAAGCACCCACTTGAATCTTTGAGGACACCAGTCCTCCCTAGCACCTCCCAACCACCCTAAATTATAAATTCTTTGTTACTAAAACTTATTACAGTGATATAAAGTTATTCAATGTCTTACCAGCCTTGTCGCTGTTCTGTTACACTACTCTGCCCTGTCTACATCAGTGTCTTCTGCACACCCGTAGCACTTTATGTTCTTCTGCCTTTTATGCTCTATGCGCCATATCCCTTCAATGCACCATTCCTCGAATGTGCATTTATGCTCCTGCGCTCTACCTCCTTGCACACCCCTGAATTCTCCTACAAAACAACAACCCTTGTCTTTCTTTGTTTAGCATTCTTATAGTCTCTGTTGTCTTTGTGCATGCAATATTCACAATGCCTCTGCATGCTCACTCCACGCCAAATTCCTCCACAACTCGAGTGCTCTGTTTGATCATCATCATGACTCTTCTGCTTCTCTGGCCGTTTTCCACTCGTTCAACATCACTGTATGTTATACTAAGATTCCTTAGCCTCTCTGGCAGTTTGAGACTCTTCGTCTTCTCTGTGAAAGTCAAGCTCACCTTCTCTGTTCCAGTTATAGGCCTCAATACTCATCCATCTATCAATCGCCTCCATGAACATCTTCATCCCTCTTGAAGATTCCCAGAGACTCTTCACCTCCTCTGTCAATAACCCTGAAGTGTCTTTGATTCCTCTGGCAGAAACCATCAGTGGTTTCTAGCAGTTACACTATGTTGTGCTACAGTAGCCCTCCGATCTTGTTCAAATTCACCTGCACTGTTGGATTGGCTCCATGGGATCTTGCATTCATTTCAAAAATTCAACATTCGACAATTCAACATTCGTGTGACCATGTGTCTCGACACTCCCAATCGTGATCCCCGAAAAAGGATCTTGGTTTCTCTAGCTCTTTCCTCCATCTCTCGCCGATGTGACCAAGGGTTGTGACCACAGCCTTATGCATAAAGCGCTTTCGCAATTTCGCATTTCGTGAATCTGTAGACGAGGCATATCGACTCTCCAAGTCGCGATCTCTGAAACCCCGAAATGGATCTTATCTGGACTGACTCCTTCCCTTCTTGTGACCACTGGCGGTGATCATAGGCTGTGCCAAAAAGGCACTTCATATGTCGTGAGTTTCCACACCATGCTCCGTTGACCCTAAGTCAGCGAAATTCCAATTTCTTGCCATTTGTCCTATGAATCGACGGTTCAGATTTGATCTTGATTTGACGGCTGTGATTAGCTTCTCGATTTCGCATATCGTGATTTTGGAGATGAGGCATCTCAACTATCCAAGTCGTGATCTTCAAAACTCCAAAATGGAGTTGGATCGATGGTCTAGATCACAACTTGATCTGACGGCTGCGATTAATTTGCAATTTCTCTTTTCGTTGTTCCTTAGATGGAGGTGCTCGTCACTCCAAGTCGTGATAGGTGAGACTCTGAGATGGAGCTCAGATCAATGGTCCAAAACCCTTGGTGATCTAATGGTCCAGATCTTATCATGAGTTCGCATCTCCCGAATCCTGTGATGGAGGTTCTCGTCACTCCAAGTCACAATAGGCGAAACTCCGAGATGGAGCTCAGATCAACGGTCCAAAACCCTTGGTGATCTAACGGTCAAGATCTTATTGTGAATTCACATCTCACGATTCCTGTGATGAAGGGTCTCATCACTCCAAGTCATGATAGCTGAGACTTCGAGATGGAGTCAGATCAATGGTCTAGATCAAACTCGATCTGACGGCTAAGATAGTTTCACGATTTCGCATATCGTGAATTCGAGCTTCTTTCTTTTGAATTTCCAGACCTACGATACTCCAAAATGTAGTCCTTATAGTGCTTTGATCTTTCACCACGTGTCCTCTTGATCCAATGGTCCACGACTATCCTATCCACCTTGCAGCTTAACCATATCTAACGGCTATTGGTCCTTCGTATATACCCTAGATCCTATGGCCCAGATCTTCTCGCGATTTCGCCACTTCACGATTTCACTGCTTCGTGATTTTGTCCACCTTTGCAATTTCTCCGCTTCGCGATTTCGTCCACCTTTCAATTTCGTCACTTCGCGATTTCATTGTTCTTGCCATCACTGTCCTTTTCCATCGCTGATCTTTTCCATCGCTGCTCTTTTCCATTACTGTTCTTGCCATCAATGACAAGCTTACTCCCAACTGTAAACCTTCCAACAAACTTTTCTTAATGGGTTAGGCCATCTGTCTTTCTCCTTGGTGTTGTATATATGTTCCTTCCAAGTGTCCTAAACCTCCAATATTGGTCTTGGATCTAGTTTTTCTTGGTTTTCTTCCAAGACTACAACTTTCCAAGGGAAATTTTTAACATAGTGGTTTTAGCCACACAAAAAAATGCAACCCAGTTTACTATCACCTCATCTCCTGCCCTATTGTTATACGTCTCCTTAGGATGCCACTATGCTTCTGCTTAGTCCACCAATATTTCCAACCTACAGAATAAATAGTCATTTTTTAAGTTGAATTATTTAGAGACCCTTCAATAGTGTTGTACAACATCCATGGCATCCCTAACCAACTATGTAAAAGTCATCGTTTGATCTCTTATCTCCTTTATAGGTCTTCCAGGCAATATTACCTTGCTTGGACTCAATGTTTTATATCTACTCTCAACAAGTCTTGTGAAGTTTTTGTTATGATCAATCTAATCTATCTTTTGTTCCAAAGAATCAAACTTGGTGGTGAATTCTTTCACCTTTATTGATTGAATTTGGACAACTTCAACTAACTTATCCACCAATTTCTACAAAGTGAGAAGTCTTTTCTCCATATCTATGAACCTTCTTACATGACTCTCATCATAGTCATCATGAGGTAGGAAAAATGGGACTTGTTCACCCTTTGAGTATGCAATTGGTGTCCCTCTGAACCACCTCTGAACATGTTCACTTGTCAAAGTGATTGTTTCTTCAATATTCCATCTTGCTACTTGAAGACAACAAAGAACTTACCAGTTTTGTACATATGAATTTCTTGGATACCTATTGCACTAAGGAAAAGAACATGCTCTATATAGTCTCCGAGTCACTATGTGGTCACCTTCTAGATGTGTTCCAAAACCTTATGATATATCCAAGTCTATAAAGATGTCATAAAGAGTTCCCAAGTTAGTTCCAATACCACCTATCATGGTAGTAATAGTGGTGAATACCACCAAAAGTGTATCAAAATTAGTGTTGATACCACTTGTCATAGACAAAAAGTTTACATGAATTTTTCTTTGCAAACTTGAGATTCTCCCAAGTTTGTTTTGGAACTTAAGGTCATACAACATTACCTTGCCTCAACCACATTCTCTTGGCTAGTCCATTCTTAATACAACTAGACTAAACCTCTTCACTTAGGGCCTACCCATAGCTTCACCTTAAGATACAATTTGTCAAATGCAACTGTGTCCTACTCAACCAAGTTCATTCAACAGTAGGCACATGTTCAAGCACGGTCTTTAAAACATCCTCAAAATACTTATATTTAGAAAATTATTCATTACTTAGCCAACATAATACATTGTAAGGAACATAACATTAATCCAAGTAAAGACATTACAACACATGTGTATATGCGACATCCAAGGTGGATTCCTTAAATTTATTACAAAGAATGTTATAGATATACAACAAGGGACTTGCAACCTTTTTCATACAACTCTATTATGAATGTATAATGAGTCCAAGAAAAATTTTCCTTCTTCCTACTACCCACAATTCATGTACAATATAACCCCTGAAGAAATCACAAGCCTACCTCCTATAGGTCCTAACTTATTTTTCTTCTCACTCAACAAATGCTATTTTCCCTACTTCCAACCCTAAACTTAGTAAAGTATCAAATATCCTTTGAACTCCAATGAATGATGAAGAATTATTGGTTTATTCCTTAGCACCTTTGAGGCATCCATTATTTATACAAGACTTGTCTTGCACTTACAAGCCCCTCCAAGCCTAAGTGGACCCAAATTCCCACTTCACCAACTTCAACTATGCTTGATGGTGCCACTTCCACCTTCATGACTTTTTTTTTGACCATCCAACATCTGATGGTGCTACACCCAAAGTGCCACACACCCAACAAGTGTGCCCAACGTGCCCAAGTGCACCTAGAAAGGGTGCACCCAACAAGTGCATCCAATGGATGTGTGAACAATGAATGTGTGTCCATTGGATATGTTCCCAATGAGTGCATCCCCTGATTGCACTCCATGGATGCTTTTGCTCGAAGGAAATTCTATCGACCATCACAAAACGTAAGTGTGGAATGCCCAACTCCTTGGGTCCACATGTATCCCAAGCACCCAATTCTATAAAATTTGATCAATTTATCTATGCCACTTTTCCCATCATGCATAGTGCATGTCTATAGATGAGGTTTGTTGTGGTAAGCCTCTTTTCCTTTCCTCACCAAGTTCCTTCCCAAGAGTCTCTTGGTCTGGCCAACTAATGCGAGCTGCCAAGTTTTGCAGTGCACTCAATCTATGAGAAAGGGAATCTAGTATGTCCATGGTATGCCTTGCCATTGAGGCCAAGGCGCTCAAAAAATGACTCTTCTAGGCATCAAACTTACATCTATTCCATATGTGCCAGCTAGTGACCACTAAGGTGATTACACAATGGAGGTTCCAAATCCATTCAAGGTTAAGGCATTACACCTAGCTCTGAATGGATTTAGGATCCTCTACTACATGATCACCTTGGTGGTCATTGAAAAACATAGGTGGACAAGACATAAGGTTGACGGATAGAAGAGTTATTTTTTGGGTGTCCTTGCATAATGTAAGGTGCATCATGTACATGTCAGGTGTCGTGGCTTAGACTAGGCGCATTGTATACATTGACATCTTGCATTTGTTGGTCATACCAAGAGAATATTGGAAGAGAACTTCCTAAGGAAAGGAAAAGAGGGTTATTGTGGGAAACCTTGTTCATGGATATACACTATGCATGATGGAAAAAGTGACATAGATAACTTGATTGGTTTTTATAGACTTGGATTTTTGAGATACATGTGAACCCAAGGAGTTGGGAATTTCACATTGGGGTTGTGATGGATGGTAGAAGTTCCTTCAAGAATAAGCATCCATAGAGTGAAATCATGGAACACACTCATTGGATGCATATCCATTGGGCACACATCCATTGGATGCACTTGCTGGGTGTACTCTTTCCATATGCACTTGGGCACCTTGGGCACACTTTTTGGGAATGTGGAACTTTTGGAGCAAAAACATTGGGCATTGGATGATTATCTAACAAGCCATGGAGGGGGAAAAGGGACAATCGGGAATAGTTGAAGTTGGTGATGTCAACACTCAGGTCCACCTTAGAGTGAAGGGGCTTGCAAGTGAAATAAAGGTCTCATATAAAAGGAGGATGTAATGATTAATACCCACATGTAGCAAACATGGAGTGCCGATAGACAAACTATCTAGAAGATCCCGAAGGGCCCCTTTTTTTCATGAGCGCCTCATCATTCATCACCAACAATAAAGAAGCATCCACACATCAGTTGGGTCCAAGAAGACAATAGGTCTTGCTTCATGAGGTAACCAGTCCAATATCATGGTAAATTTCATTTTAATATTTGAAGCATTTGAGCATGTTGCAAATAATCCTTTCTTGATTATAGAACTTTTTATTGGAATTTATATGTTTTTCCTAGTTTCACCTTGGCGAGTGACATGGTCTCCTAGTAAGTAGGTCAACCTCGAGAAAAGGTTTGATACTCAGTGGTTATTTTAACGGTCATCGTATCATTCTCGTCTATACTTACCACCTCCCATCATTCTACCCTTTCGTTTCCTTATCTTTTGGGTCTTCAGGTTCATTGACCCAAGAAGGGATTGTAACTCATTTCATGGGAAGAAGGGGCTGAAGGCCCAGAGGTATTGTAGTTGGAAAAATATAAATTCCAATCATCATCCTTCTATATTCTCTCCCTTAGGTCCTAGTAACAATGAAATGCTTCTCCAAAAAATGAAGGACCTGCAAAATAAATCACACAATCAATAAATGTCCCTCTTGTCGAGGGGGTGCATTGCAATGCCTTTTAGTTTCCATTGCACATGGAACTCAATTTATATGTAATGTCCCCATCTTAGGATTCCCCTGCTTCGTAGTTGGAGGTTACCTTATGGGTTTATGTCAACTTGGCTAGAGTAAACAGTGGTTAACAGGGGGCCCGTGCAATTTGGAGAAGTTTTATGGAGCCCAGGATAGTCCATTCTCCATATTTTATCATTAGGATCATTTATGCACAATTTGATCTTGGTTCTGTGGAGTTCTGATGATTTCCTTATTTTTTCTCATTATTGGGCATAATTTAATTAAATACACTAAATGTGTTATTGGGATATTATCTGAAGGGATACATGAGTGTAATAGCTCGTTGGAACCGAGACGAAAATATCTAAAGGTTGGAATGATGGGAAAAGGGTTTTCAAAATACGAGAATGTCTTAGAATCCAATTAACCACTTTTTGGTATTAAAAAGGTAAATTATTAATTACTTAAACATTAAAAAGTGATTTTTAATGTTTAAGTGAAAATTGGAGGGAAAATAAGGTAAGTGTTGGATTTGGTCAAAAGGGAAATATCTAGAATGATCGAAGGAAGAACAAATAGAGGGGTAACCCTTCACTTTGGCTTTATGTTGTTGATTGATCTCTTTGGAGTGCTCTTGGAGCCAAGGTTTTCGTTAGGGTTTTGAAAAAACCCTTCCATTGTAGTTTAGTTTTGGTGGTGAAATATCCACCCTAACTAGAAAAGGAGGAGGATCCATCTTGGATATTAATTGGAGCTACATCTTGTGTTTTGATTTTAGTTTTGGGTTGTAGTGATTTTCTTGGAGAGGTTGTGGCACTTGGAGGGTTTGATCTCATTTTTTGAGGATGTCATGGCAGGATTCCAGGTTTTTGTCTTGTATTGTGTGTTTTCCATTAAGGTATTGCATTTTCCATAACAACCATTGGATTTTTGTATTCATATATTCATTCATAATAAAATACGACATATTGACTCTTCTATTTCTGGTGTATTATTTACATGCAATATGTTTGACAAAATGTCTATTAGTAGAATACATGCAAATTGTTTGTGAAATTTTGTCAACCAGATTAGAGCATCAAGAACACTTAATGCACAGAAGGAAATAATATCCCAACCCATTCTTTTGGGGATATTACAATGGTATAAGAGTTGGTGATTTTTCCAACCTGTGATTGCACCAGATCACTTTCATTGGCCAAAGAAGGGAACACATTTTGGGGTTTTTTTTTTAAAGGAAAAAGGGGGGCGATGCATTTGAAATTACATTTTGAAACTTTTTGAGCCGTTTTTTCCAAAAACAATTGGATATTTGAATTCCTCTTGGAAAAATACCCAATTTCAAAAAACAAATCTACCGAAATGGAGTCTAGGAAGTAAAGTTATCATCATTTTAATTTCGACCATTTTCCAGGGTTTTTCTGGAAAAAAGCCTTGCGATTTGCACAAGCTGGAGATCTTTCCATCCTAAGGGGAAAAAATGAGGATTACATCATTAAGTGACCTACACTTAAATTTCAATAGTGGTTAAGGGAAACAAGGATGGTGACCAATGAGGAACTTGTGGCAAAACATTTTCGACTAATGCTAGAATATCATAATAATCTAACAACATTGTTAGAACATACAGAGTGATTGAAGCCTCTATCTAGGAGGAAGAAGAAAAAGGGATTCAAATATGAGGTAGTTGGTGCAGCAAAGAACTCACTTTATGAGGAAGGTTTGACAGAACCTCAGGTTGAACTTTTGGATGCGCATGATGAGGATGTGTTAGCATCCAAATACAATGAAGATTTGGTGTTGGATGATCTACCCTTGGATGTTGATCTAACTTCTATGGAGTGAAGCATGGGAGATGATGAAGGGGAAGCTGGGGAGCTTACAAATGAGTTTCACATGGAGTTAAGTGTGACACATTCTTCATCATTACAACCATATTTTGCAGCAGTGACAGATGATGGCATGAGTGGCACTCATGATATGAGGGAGGAGACTCTTGTGAAGTGTTTGAGGAGAAGTTTGAAACAAAGGGTTTTGACCATGCATCTATTTTTCATTGTAGGGATTGTGAGCCATTTCTTTTGGCTCAAATCTTATCTATAGAGGAGGTAGTTGAAAAAATTCCTTTTGGACCATGTTGATTAAGGTTGGTTGTCATTGATGTCAACCCTTGAATAAATCTCAGTAGCACAAAGTTTTGGGTAATGGACCCAAGTTTGTTTGATGTAAATATGAATCATTATTGTCTTGTCATGGTTGATAAGTAGTACAAATGGATGAACTCCAAAATGGTCACCTTATGGTGAAAGCCCTCACGGGAAGACGCTTTGTGGATTGATTTATCCTAGAAGTATGGTTACAGAACCCATTCTTAATTATGGAATAATTAGATGAAGGTCAGTGAATTTTCAAGGGAAACTATCCTAGATGGATAGTGCTTGTCATTCCATTTTCAGTGGTACGTGGAACGTCACATAACTCCTCACGGTTAGAGAGTTATGGCCAAATGAAGTTGAAGAACCCTCATGAGTCATATAGAAGCCCACAAAAGTCAAGTGTTTGCAAAAGAAATTATTTAAATAATAAAGTAAATGGAGAACTCCCTAAAATAAGGAAAGTGTAATGCTACATGCAAGTATAAATATGAGGAAAATCTCTCTCATTTAATCACACTTGAATATCATTGAATATCTATTTTTGTGAAAGGTTATTTGGGCATGTATTATTGATAGAGAAAATTTGTACCAGAAAAAATGTAGCAGGAAAAGTGCGGTAGGAAAATTGCAGCAAAAAAAGTGGGGCAGAAAAAGTGCAGCAGAAAAATCGCGACAGAAAAATTGTGACAGAAAAATCACGTAGAAAAATCGCAGTAGAAAAAGTGCCTCAGAAAAATCGTGGCAGAAAAAGTGCGGCAGAAAAAGTGCCGCAGAAAAATCGCGGTAGAAAAATCACGAAAGAAAAATTGTGGCAACAACATGGCTGGGGTCTATATATGAGAGATATTGCACATCTTGTTTGAGGTATGTTTTGTGAGCTAGGTTTTATCTCTTGAGATGGTATTGGATGTTCAATATTGCTACATATATCAGATTTGTTGAAGGATACAGTTGGTATTTTGTTGTTGGTATTTGGCGTATGGGTATTGGTCTTTTGGTTGTGATGTGTTGCTGAAGTTGTTGGTTTAGCTTGAGACTACATAACAATGAGGTTGTGGCACATGGTTTGATGTAAGGGTTTATGGTATTTGGTTTATGGATAGAGTGATGAATTGTTAGATAAGTTTTGATGGTTATATTGGTGTATGTATTTGGTATATGGTTGAGATACATGTTGGGTACATGGTTGAGACAAGTAGTTGATGAGTTGGCACATACATGAGGTGTATAGTTGATGATGTTGGTACATCTTTATGAGTCAAGGTGGATGCATGGTACATGTTGGTTCAAGTTATTGGTACAGGTTGTTTGGTGCAGGTTGATTGGTATAGGTTGTTATAGGTTATTGGTATAGGTTGACAGTGGCAGTGGTTGATTCAGTGATAGTGACATGTTGTCTACATTTGGAAATTATATTTTATGTTGGTTGGACGGGGCAAGGGCAGGAATTTGTAGCCACCTTCCTGTTGTAGCCAGAGAACTTAGGGGGTTGTAGCCTCCTTCTGGTTGTAGCCAGAGAATTGAGGAGTTAGATATTCCATTAGGTTGTAGCCTGATAAATTAGGGGGTTGGAGCCTCCTTCCAGTTGCAACTGGAAAACAATGGAAGTTGGTGCTTCCAATGAATGTAATTTTTCAAGACATATAAAAAAAAACATTTCATGGTTTTCTGCTGCTTTGAGTTTCCATGTAAAAACACAAGTGTACTGTGTATGTGTCTGATTTCTCATTTGTTCATTGCTTATTTACTCTGCAATTATTGGATGATAATGCTACACTGATATAACACTTGCATTATATGGTTAAAATTGATTCAATTTATCTATTACTGATTTACCCCCCCTCTCAGTAATTCAACAATTGGTATCAGAGAGGGTTCCTTCAGAAATAAGTTTAACCACTGAAAGGAAGATCATGGAGAGCAACAACTTGTATAAAAATGGAATACCATAGTTTGATGGACAAAAGTATGCATTTTGGAGCATAAGGATGAAGACATATATACAGACACACAGATTTGAAATTTGACAATCGATTGTAGATGGATACATAGTACCAGTAGTTCAACCAACAAATGACAAAGAAGTGAAACTCGGTCAGAATAATTCTGAAGCCACAAATTCACTTCTGAATGGTCTTAGTGAAACAATATTCACCAAAGTTGCACATTGTAAATCTGCTAAAGAGATTTGGGACAAACTTCGAAATATTTATGAAGGAGATTCAAAAGTCAAAGAAACAAAGCTTCAAACTTACAGAGGTCAGTTCAAACAACTTAAGATGAAGGAAGATGAGAATATTGCAGCTTACTTTTTACGAGTCGATGAAACAATAAATGCAATCATAGGATTGGGAGAAGAAATCAAACAATCTGTAATTGTTCAAAAGGTACTAAGATCTCTTCCTATGATATCAGACCCTAAGATATCAACACTAGAAGAAAGAACAGATCTGAACTCAATAAGCATGGATGAATTACATGGAATCTTCACAACATATGAAATGAGAATTGAACAGGAAAATCTACATACAAAAGAAGCAGCCTTCAAAGAATCCAAAAAGTCAAAGGAAAAATAAAAAGAACTTAGCAACAATAGTGACGTCTCAGAAGATGATGAAGAAGTGGCCAACTTTGTCAAAAGATTGAACAAGGGAACCAACGATAGGTATAGAGGTAATATTCCTTTGATTTGTTTTAATTGTGATGGTATTGGTCATTTTTCTAACAAATGTCCTCATAATAAAAAGAGAAATGATGAAGGTTAATCAAATAGAAAAAAAAAAATATAAAGGAAAAATAACCACAAAGAAAGTTTTCAAGAAAAGATTATGCACCAAAGAAGGCATCTCATCATCAGATGAAGATGAAGTCAGTGATAGTGAGACAAAAATAGTTCTATTCATTGCAGTAGAACACTCTGATAAAGAAGAATTCAAATAAGAATATGAAGAAGACGAAGAAGAATATAAAGAGGCAAAATTTGACTACCGAGAAGAATTGACGTGTGCCATAGAAGTTATCAGAAGAGAAAAGAAGAAAAACAATAAACTACAAGCATAACTAGACAAGAAAGAAGACACTTAAGAACTAGAACAAGTGATCACAAATTTGAAGGTTCAAATAGAAGAAGATAAAATAATTGAAGAAACACTCAACGAATAGATAGAAGAAAAAGACAGGATCATTGGAAATTTTGAAGCAGAGATTGTCACATTAATAAAGGATATTCAAAAGAAAAATATGCAAAACAACTCAAAAGTTTTGGATGTCATTATCAACAGTAAAAAACCTCATCATGACAAGTCCGGACTTGGATACAATTAGACAGAAAATGGATCAAGCTCCAAAACAACAGAGCAAGAAACATATCCAAAAATCTATGCAGAAACAATGAAAGGGGATAGGAAGATCTATAAGGAGGTTTACAGGGACACTCTTCCACCAAAAAGATTTAGATTTCAGAATCACTAACCGACAGATAGGCCTTAGGAAGAAGAAGAATTCATAAGAGTACCTCCTTTCAGAATATCTACAACTCCCATATATCAAACTATCTTTTTTGGTTTATGTTATGCATGTAATAATTTTGAACATAAAGTTGTGAATTGCAGAGCTAACAACAATAACATAAATAACTTTGAAAGTCATACACAAAAGGGTTATCCAAGAAGGCCTAGTGAAACACATAGAAGAAGTTACAACAGGTTTGAATTCTTGAGCACTGAAGTGGAATGTTACAATTGTAACAACTTTGGACACGTGGCCAAAGATTTCAGAATGACAATCCCTCCTAGAGAACCGCAACAAAATAACAACCGTCACAGAAAGGAAACTCAGAAAAGGACATGGACAAGAAAGCATAATCAATATAACAATGAAGAATGCACACTCACTTTATAAGATAAGCAGAAGAAACGTGGTTGGTATGTTGATAGTGGCTGGTCAAAACACATGGTGGGTGATAGAGACAGGTTTCTTACTTTAAGGAAGGAAGGAGATGGATCAGTCTCCTTCGGAAATGATGATTCAACTAAAATCATTGGAAAAGCCACAATCAGAATTGGGAACAAGAATAAAAAGGCAAAAAATGTTCTACTAGTAGAAGATATGAAACATAATCTTCTAAGTGTGAGTCAAATGTGTGACCAAGGTCATAAATTTACTTTTGATTCACAAAAGTGTGAGATAAGAAAAGAAGGTTCAGGAAAATTGATTGCTACAGTTGCGAGAACTTCAAGCAACATATATGTGTTAAGTGAAATTGGAAATGAAAAGTGTTGTCTAGGAAAGGAATATGAAAGTTGGCTATGCCATAGAAGAATGGGTCACATACATTTTGATAACCTTGTCAAAGTCAGCAAAAGAGAAGCAGTCGGATAAATGCCCCA
>SNQJ01S0001513.1:263047-287773 GCA_010110895.2 Picea sitchensis | reverse complement strand
GACATGCCTACATGGATTAGAGTGATCATGTAGAGTGTATCCCTCTTAGGCATAAAGAGTGGATGTGGCATCAAGCTGTGGAATTAACCACTAGGTAGGTACGAGGGTGGCAGGTGTACTCGTATCTAAGTTTGATGGTGATCTGAGAAGTTAGATCTTTGATTAAGGGGAGGAATGTGAGATTAAGTAATCTCAGAGTGTGAGTTGGGACCAAGTTATGACTAAAGGAGTCTAACGTATTGATGAACCATGTATGTGAAAAGGATACCTAGAGAACTGGCGAGTACAGCAGATGGTACCCATGTATCTCGGTAGATGGATTTCTTTTTATATGGACATCAATGATCAGTTGTTTGTATGTGCAAAAGGAAGATGCAAAAGTTCGAGCATTAATCAATGTTATGCAGGTACAAAGAAGAAGCAAAATGTTTGAAGATGAAACTCATAGTTCGCGGTCAGCGAAAACCACCAATGAGCAAAGTTTGTGATCAACTAGAAACCACTTGATGTGATAGTTCCAAAGCATTGTAATGGTAGCAAATTGAAGGAATCCCAACCATATGAAGATAGAAATTGAAGATGATGACATGACTCAGATAAAGACCTAACCAAGACATGTATTTGTTAAGGAGGAGACATTGTAAATCAAAAGAGCAACTTGCAAAGGCTAACCAATTTGAGTATTTGAGAGAAGCATTGAGTATTAAAAATATTGTTGTAATTAGTGGTAGAAATTAGGGGGGAGTGTTGGAAAAAGTTAATTTCTACCTAACCCGAAGCTTCCACCAACTTCGAGAGAGCTCGTGACAATCCACCGACACTCCGATAACCCTCTGGACACTCTAGAGTCTTCCATGGCCTCTATAAATATGAGGCAGATGTATCTGTTTTGATCATTGAGCAATAAAGAATTTGTCTCTGTATTATTCTTCTGTATTCATTTGGTTATGCTCTCTTCATGTTTTATGTCACGAGACTGGTAGACGATAATATTTCATTTGCATTTCTGTTCAATACTCTACCGCTCGGAGATTTCGTGTATGAAGCAATTGCCAACCTCACCGAGGTAGCTAATAGCATCCATACTTGGCCTCGTGGAGACCTGTTCGAGGGCGAGGAATAATTTGGATACATATACTCTCAGCTACTTTTGTATTCGACTGCCACTGCAATAAATAATAATAAACGGAAAATGTTATACATATACTCTCAGCCACGTGACATTATCCTATCCATGTTTCCGCAAGAAATAATGTACATCTATTCAGAACTTGTATTCCTCTAATTGTGGTGGTTCCCATGAATCTAGTCGACCATTTCAAAATTTGTTTTTATTGTTTCGATCCGAAATTTCATTTTTACACTTTCTAAATTTCATTTTTACATTTCTTAACACGAGATTGAAAATACTCTTGAAAAGATCTGAGCTTTTAATGAATGATACTATTTTATTTCATTCGACACAATTTAATATATTAGGAATATTTTTAGTAGTCATAATAAATTAATGTTTATGATTTTAAACATTAATTTTTTTTTGTTAAAACATGACAGTTCTTATTAAGAAGGTTATTAAAATGATTAGTATAATAATGATAATCCAATTAAATATGACACTTTATTTACTATTGTTTTTTTCTATCGTGAGTGAACTTTATTTACTGAGTTTTTTAATTTTTTTTGTAAGTTGGGTGCGTTTAGGTTTTTAATTGTTAGAGGTGCCATCCACTTATGCATGTTTTTTTTTAACTGTGTGTTAGGTGGGTTTAGGTTTTTAACTGTTAGAGGTGCAGTCCACTTATGACTTTCGTTTTCTCCTCGGGTGATGAAAGTAATAGATTTATTGGGCATTCGTTTCAAGATCTTCTATTCCAAAACATATTCGAAAATTGAGACCCGAGGCATTCATTTCAAGATCTTCAACTGCATAACGTATTGCAAAATTGAGAATCGATATTCCAGTCCATCGACATCTTTCTGAATCTTCCAGTCCATCGACACCGATATTCCAGTCCATCGACATCTTTCTGATTCTTGGGCCATGAACATTGTTGTCCACGGGCAATTTGAGTGAAGGGGTTCGGAGTTTCTGTATGACTACTTTTCTCAAGTCCCGACTTTGATTCAACCCTATAGACCATCCGAGCAGATCTGCTAAAATTTGTTTCTTGCAGTGATGCATGAACCCAAACCAGAGTCATTGAGAATTTTACTTTATGTGACATGAAGATTAATTTTAATTTTAATGATGTTTAGATAATCTTTGGAATGCACTCTACAATCTTTATGAAGATGTTCAAATCCTTTTGTTTTTCTTTGAAATTGTTTAGGGTTTATGTTGGGGTATTATGTTAACTCTTTAGTAATTATTTTGGTTAACTATAAGTGTGTAGGGTTTATGTTGGGGTATTATAATGTCTAGGGTTTATGTTTGCCGGTTAGTTTTAGTAAATGTATTATAATTAGGTTTTAATAAATGTATTATAAATGGATGTGCCAGACGCTCTAATCGGATGTGGATGTACCAGACGATCTTTTTATGAACCAGTAATTTGAACCATGTTCATAGTTAATAGCTAAACATTCAAAACCGTGACACCTTAACCCTGTAATTTGGTTTTAACAGTTTCTTTTGTGATGTGCAAAAATATTCTAACCCTGTAATTTTGTTTTAACAATTTTTTTTGTGAAGTGCAAAAAAATTCTTTATACCTAGAAGAGAGGTGTGGTGTATTTTAGCCTGAGGCACAGGGAGTATCCAAATGGATTAAGAACAATCCAAGCAGAAAAACAGGTTACTGGAAAAGCACAATAAAAGACAGCAAATTTAGCTCTCGTGTGTGTCCAATCGGGATGATTTTGTGTATTTGATTTAGTTGGTATTCTCGTTTTTCACTTGCAATGTCATAGAGGATGCATGCTGGTGTCTTTAATTATAGTATTATTATTTATTCCCAAATTACAATTTTTTTTTTATAATCATATTATAGAACACTATGAGTGTTGGGATTTGGTGTTGGGATTTGGTGACAAGAATTCTTTTAATAATAGATTTGGATTTTATTATTTTGGGTTAGTTATAACCAAATAGATCAATTTAGACAGAGTGAAAACTTGTAAATCTGATGTAATCTCTATGATCTGAATAATAAGACAACCGATCCCTGTATTTTTATGTGTGTGATTATAAATTATCATATGTGAATTGTCTTATGCATGTGCAATTCTAACAAGTAATATCAAAGGTGGTTGGAGGAGAGGGTGTCACGGGCGTCATCTGTATGAGTATGCAATTCTAACAAGTAATATCAAAGGTGGTTGGAGGAGAGGGTGTCACGGGCGTCATCAGTATGAGTATGAGTATGAGGTGCGTTGATTTATAAATCGCCCCAAGCCCCTCCTCTGGAAGGGTGCGACTGCGACGTGCGTAAATATTTAAAGATCCCCGCACTCCAAGTGAATCGTGAGGTGCGGACTCGCCGCACTCCAATGTAGCCTGAGGTGGGGAAATGTCCATGTTTTTTTTCTTGGAAATTTTTTAAGGTATGGTTCTTTGGAAAAGTAAGGGCGGAGGAGTTAATTAAAGTAAAAAGTTTTTTTTTAATTAAAGAGTCACCTCGCTGGATAAGTTAAAAAAGTGAATTCTTATGGAGTAAAATTTTTATTTATAAAAGTTTTTATTAAACCTTTTTTATATATTATTAAATTTTTTTATGGAAAATATATAAATTTGTATTATTATAAAAATTTTGTGGTTAACCTTTAACTTTATTTATTAAGGATCCACATTTAACCTTTTATTAACCATTTTGGATTAATACTATTAATCCTCTACATTTAAAAGGTCTTGGTTATTATAAGCAATGATTTGGGCATTAGGAGCTTTTTTGTGTTAATGGCTAAAATTCAGAGTTTGAAGTTTGAATTTGAAAAGTTTAGCGGTAAAAACAACTTTGAGCTCTAGAAGCTCGAGATACGATATTTACTCATGCAACAAGGGTTGCAAAAAGCATTGGCAGGCAAGTCAAAGAAACCAACACTAATGATGGAATGGGAATGGGAAGATCTGGACGCGAAAGCTCTTAGTACCATTCGTTTATGTCTGGTGGATGAGGTTCTGTTTAATATCGTAGGAGAGGCTACAACATCAAGCTTATGGAGAAAGTTGGAAAGTCAGTATATGACAAAGTCCTTGAACATAATCTACTTGAAGAGACAGTTGTTGATGCAGACCCCCTATCCCTCCTAAGGGCTACGCGACCTCCTAGTCAAGATCTTCTGGTTCGGGGCCGAAACGACTCTTTTAGTTTTGAGCTGGAACCTACCTCTTCAAATCCACATGTCCTTCTCTATGTTTTCCTGCACGACCAAGCGCTAGGCTCACGCTCTCCACTCTTGTTACCACGGGCACGACCACGAACTTGGCCCAAAAGGCGTGATGTGTTTCGCGACCCCGCACTTTCCAATAGGACGAGTCCTTGGCTCCTCCAAGTCCTGAAACTCTGATGAGGGCTAACGAAGGTTAGCTCCTCCCTTTTCCCCAACTCACGTGACCACAAACCCGTCACCACAAGCTCTACCACGAAAAGCACGTCGCGGTTCACGATATCGGAACCTTGTTCTACAAGGTGCCTGACCCCTCCAAGTCATGAACGCCGAAATCACGATGACGTGAGATCAATGACTCAGGTCTCTCTTGGATTGACGGCTACGATTATTTCGGCGTTTCACGTTTCGCGACTTCACCCTTCACGAAATCTATTCGCTCCTCCACCTGGTCGCCGAAATGTCGAAACACTCCCTCGTTGCGGATCGACGACTCTAAGCCTCCAGAGATCTGATGGTCCTGATCTTGTCTTCGCGGATCTCTATTTTGGGGTTCAGGGTTTTAGGATTCAAGGACCTCTGTCCACACCAACTCGTGATAGCCGATATCACAAAATGGACCAACGGTCTAGATCTATTGGGAATCGACGGTTACTACTCCTCCTGAGGGTCGAGTGTTGAAAGGTCTTCCCTGTTAACCTTCCCGCAGCTCTACTTGATCCAATGGCTCACGGGATTTCGCAACTCTCCCTGTAAACTCTCTACCATCCGTTCAGACTTTTGTGGACTTCCCCCTTGGACATACGTGGCGTCAAAGCTTGCGTATTTATCTCGAATCAGACGGTTATTGACCTTCCTCCATGATCTGATGACCGATAATTCTCTTCCTCCTAAACTTTTAATCTCCCCAACTTAGAATATTTTCTAAGTTCTTGAAGGTTCTGACCTTTGCTTACCTCAGGAAATGGGTTCCTAGGTCTCGATAACACTTTCCCAAAGTGTTATTCCTCCTGATCTTCGTCTGGTTTAGAATTAGATTTCCTACGCACTCCTTGCATCTAAGGGATTTCGATAACTCATATCCATGGGATTTCTCACAGAGAAATTCCCCTCCGATTTCCTTGCATTCATCTCTGGCTCGATGCACACCTTGCAGAGCTTCAAATGAAGAGAAACAATTGAAACTGGAACACTAACATGCACAGTTCCATTCACTTTCTCATGAAAACAGAAACGACAGGAAAACACACACATTCCACACACCATACATTTGGATCAGTTTTCCTTCTGTTATATTCACAAGTGCCGAAATGGCTACAAATACATTCAAATTATAGTAAATCAAAAACTGAGATATCTTTCTAACTCGCAGTTCTCCTACAACTAATTTCTTTTTGTTTTGCTGCTCTCCCAGTTGGGCGTACAAACTTCTACTTAACTCAAAAATATTTCTAGGGTTTCCCCTGGCTACTTGCCTACTCTAAAATTCATCCTACGCTATCTTTGTTCAGTCGCATTCTAGAGCYGTAGTGGAAACTCCTACTCTGTTTACGATTTTCAAAACGTGCCTCAAAGGGTCAAATTCARCACTAGTTCAAGCATGCCTTCAAAGGTAAATTTCGACGCTGAGTTAAGGYGGATTTCAAAATTGGTTGCAACTGCCAACGTTGAAGTTCTGGAAGAACTCTCACGTGTTGAGTKKTCCTTCCTCTGAGCGCTTTCCAACGATGCTCCTGCATCATACTCCCCTTGACAAAACTTCATGGACTCCTGTCCATGAGCTCCTCTACTGATTTTCCCTTCTTCTGGATAGCAACTTCATTTTCCCAACTGGCATCTTCGATTGTGTGTCCCTTCCATTTGACCAGATACTCAAAATAGGTTTTCCTTCTGGTCTTCTTGCCAATCCTCTGATCAACAATTTTCTCCATTTGCGACTTTTCTACCACATCCATTTGTTTCTCCCACTGAATCTTTCCATGAGATTCTGACCCTTCTGTGTCATCTTTCCTGTAAGGATACAGGTCTGAAACATTGAATATGGGCGAAATTCCSACACCATTTGGTAGCTCAATCTCATAGGTGTTTGCATCAAACTTCCTCAAGATCTTACAGGGTCCTATCTTTTTCATCTTCAACTTGTTGTATGTTCCCCTAGGGAACCTTTCCTTCCTGAGATGTGCTAAAACCTGATCTCCTACTTCAAATTKAAATACCCTATGGTGCTGATCAACTTTGTGCTTGTATTTATGGTTAGAACTCTCCAACTGTCCTTTGATCTGGCTATGGAGTTTCTCCATCTCCATAGAAAAATCCTTTGCTCCAGCGCTCCTGATCTCACCCTGTTCCAAGTATCTCAACTCAGACACTCCCCTTGGTTGCATTCCATATAGTATTTGGAATGGGCTCCTTTCAGTGCTCCTATTTGGTGAATCGTTGTATGCAAATTCTTCTTGTGGCAAAATCTGATCCCACTGGTTATGATGTTTAGTTACTAGACTCCTTAATAAATTCTCGAAACTTCTATTTACCACTTGAGTCTGCCCATCTGTCCGAGGGTGATAAGTTGAGTTGAAGGACAAATCCATCCCCATCTTCTTCCACAACATCCTCCAAAGGTGACCAACAAATTTTGTGTCTCTGTCTAAGACAATGCTCTTGGGTAGGCCGTGAAGTCTCACAACTTCTTTGAAAAAAAGATTTGCAACATGCGTTGTGTCATTGGTCTTCTGGCATGGGATGAAATGTGTCGTCTTTGAAAATCTATCTACCACCAAAAATATGGAATCGATTCCTCTTTGTGTTCTTGGCAATCCCATCACAAAATCCATGCTTATTGCATCCCAAGGCCTCTTTGGTATTGGCAATGGTTGTTACAACCCAATGTTCTGTCTTTTCAACTTTGTATGTTGACAAATTCTACATCTGTTCACAAACTTTATCACCTCTGTTCTCATACCTGGCCAATAGTATGAGTTGCTCAACTGTGAAAACGTTTTATCATGGCTGAAATGTCCAACCAATCCTCCACTGTGATTTTCATTCAGAAAATTATCCCTTATTGTGCATTTTGGTATGCACAACTGATTTCCTCTGAACAACAGTCCTTCCTGAATCATGTATTATGTCCACTGAATTCTATCTTTCAACATAGGATTAGCGCATGCTTCATATGCCTCCTTGAAATATGCATCATCATGATACATGTCCTTAAGGTGTTCAAACCCCAAGGTCTTCACCTGGAATTCCTGCATGATTAAACATCTCCTGCTTAATGCATCAACAACCTTGTTAGCATTCCCAACAATATGTTTTATGACAAAAGTAAAAATTTTCATAAATTCAACCCATTTTGCATGCCTCTAATTCAGTTTTTCCTGTTTGGTTATGAATTGTAAAGCTTGGTTATCGCTATACAAGACAAACTCTTGCGGGACAAGATAATACCTCAATTTATTCAATGCTTGAATTATGGCATAGGACTCCTTGTCATATGTGGAGTATTTCTTCTTAGTCTCATTCAGCTTCTTGCTGAAATAGGCAATAGGTCTATTATCCTAACTCAAAACTACTCCTATTGCAACTCCACTTGCATCACATCTTACCTGAAATGTCTTCTCAAAATTGGGCAAGAACATAACAGGTCGTTCTATTATCTTCTCCTTCAGCGTATTGAAGCTTCTTTCGGCTTCCTCTGTCCATTTAAAGGACTTGTGCCGCTTCTTCACTGTATCCATCATTGGAGCACAAATTCCACCAAAGTCTCTAATGAACTCTCTATAGAAGCTCATTAATCCATGGAAGCTCCTTACCTCAAACATGCTTCTTGGTGACGACCATTCTCTGATCACTTTCACCTTCTCTGGATCCATCTTCAGTTCATTCGAAAAGATCACAAAACCCAAAGAAATGAGTTATGTCTTCATAAAAGAGGACTTCTTTAAATTGATCAACAACTTCTCCTGTTGTAGCCTCCTCATTACTAGCGTTAGGTTCCTCAAATGCTCCTCTTTAGTCCTGCTAAAGATCATTATATCGTCCAGATATACAACCACGAACTTGCCAATGAAATCTTTCAGAATTTCATTCATCAACCTCATAAAAGTACTTGGGCCATTTGTTAAGACAAATGGCATAACAAACCACTCATATAGACCTTCATTTGTCTTAAAGACTATTTTCCATTCATCACCTTCTCTGATCCTGATCTGGTGATATCCACTTTTCAGATCTATCTTAGAAAATAAATTTGCTCCACTTAAGCAATCCATTAAATCATCCATTCTTTGTAAAGGAATTTTGTACCTGATGGTGACCTTGTTGATGGCTCTTGAGTCTATGTAGATTCTCCATCTTCCATCTTTGTTTGGGCTCAACACAGTTGGTACTGTGCATGGGCTCAAACTTTCTATGACCAAACCTTTGTCTAGCAATTCTTGGACTTGGTTCTTCACCTCCTCATTCTCTCGAGGTGTTAATATGTACGTTGCTTTGTTTGGAAAACTTGCTCCTGGTATCAAGTCGATATGATGACTGATACTCCTCATGGGCGGAAATGCGTTTGGCAGCTCATCCACCATTATATCAACAAAATTATCTAGCAGCTCCTGAACTTCTTTAGGCAAATCATCCATTGATGTACTTGTAATGATGACTTTGGTATTCCTCACCACAACAAACTGCATCTCCTTTTCTTCCTTGAATTCTTTCAGGAGTTCCTTCCCACTCATGAGAAGCATGCTTGTGCTGGATTCTTGTTTTACTCTCTTCTCCTCCATTGGCAACAACATATGCATCCTACCATTCTTCTCTAATGTATATGTGTTTTTCCTCCCATCATGAATGAAATTTCTGTCAAACTGCCATGGTCTTCCCAACAGAATATGTCATACGTCCATGGGGATTACATCACACATAATTTCATCTTTATAACCTCCTATTTTAATTTCAACCAAGCATTGTTTAGTAATCATTACCTAATGTCCTTTTTGCAACCATGAGATTTTGTATGGCCTTGGATGTGCAGTTGTCTTCAACACCAATTTCTCCACCATCTCTGTGGATACTATCGATACTTCTATGGGCGGAAATGCTGGGTACCATCCACCATTATATCAACAAAATTATCTGTGTGCCCTGAATTCCTTTAGGCAAATCATCCATTGATGTACTTGTAATGATGACTTTGGTATTCCTCACCACAACAAACTGTGATCTCCTTTTCTTCCTTGAATTCTTTCAGAGTTCCTTCCCACTCATGAGAAGCATGCTTGTGCTGACTTCTGTTTTATTCTTCTCCATTGGCAACAACATATGTATCCTACTATTCTCTAATGTATATGTGTTTTTCTCCCATCATGAATGAAATTACAAACCATGGTCTTCCCACCACATGTCACGTAGCATACGCCCATGATTACGTCACATATAATTTCATCTTTATAACCTCCTATTTTAATTTCAACCAAGCATTGTTTAGTGTAAATCATTACCAATGTCCTTTTTGCAACCATGAGATTTTTGTATGGCTTTGATGTGCAGTTGTCTTCAACACCAATTTCTCCACCATCTCTGCGGATACTTAGGTTGTCGTGGTGATTCCCACCGCCAATGATCACCTTGCATACTTCTTATCCTGTCTTGCAAGTTGTCCTAAGAGACTGCTTTCTACATCGCCTTTCACGGCGTCTCGTTTCAAAAGAATTTTTCAACATTAAGTGATGCTCATACTTCTACTCTGCTTAACATACTTCATTCAACAATATTCCTCCCTCCTCCTCCTTATTCAGTTTCCTCGAATGTGATCTTCTCCTCCTCCCATTTCTCTCTTGGCATTCCCAAGACATGTGTCCTCGCCTTTCCAAAGGCATAGTATCTTACTCCTCCTCTCTCTTCCTCCAGAAGAGTTTCTTCCACCACCGCCTTTCTCATGAACTTCCTCCTGTTCTAAGTGGCTGTGGTTTCTCGTACCATCCCTAGACTCCGATGTGTTCTGTCACTGTTAAACCCCTTGCTCTTGCTTGGGACCCAGCTTTACCTTTTCCTCGCCGAATTTTTGTTTCGTCGCCTTCTCCTCAGCCAATGAAAACTCATAAGAATCTCCTTAACGGTTCTGACCGCTATATCATGTTGAGCTCTCATCCGGATCTCATATGCACAAGCCATTTATATATATCTCGCAAATTTCTCATCTCTCTCCCATTGTCGGCTTTGATGTTCACCAGTAGGAACTCCCTCGGTGTACTCTTAATCGGGCTATCCTTTCTATCTCAAGTTCTCGATCTTCCTCGAAAAGATTTATCCTCGATAATATTTGGCATAAATTTAGCCTTCAACTTGGATAACATTCTCTCGTCTCCAACTTCTTATCCTTCTGCTTTCGCTTCTACCAGTTCATCCTTACCAACGCTGCATTCTTAACCTGAGATCGCCGGGTTTTTACCTATTCTCTACTTCCATGTCTTCTTTATAATCGGCGCATTCAAGGATCTTATCCAATCAATGTAGCTTCTTCAAAGATCTAGGCTTCATACATGGAACCCTCTATCTTAGTTCCCTCTGGGCCTCCCGGGCCTAGCAATCGTTTCAACAAACGCCTCTACATCGCCTTCTCCCTCGTAGCTTCTTCAACTTCAACCTTCTTCATACTCCTTTTGTTTTCACCTACATATCCCTGCCACAGTTCTCTTTCTCCCCGCTTTCTACTTCCATTATTTTCCACATATGGTTATCACATCTCCCTCCTCTACAACACGGCTTCCCAAAAGGTGCCTCCTCTCATCTTCGGGACATTGTAAGACCCGCTTTGTCTCACACAAAGTAACCACGTAGTTCTCATCTCTTCCTCTCTTCGCTGAATTCTACATCGCACACACCGCCATTGATACCACCTGAAGCGCACTCCTCATCCTCTAGGTCACAAGGACCCTCCCGGCCGATCTTCCAGCTGAAATGGCTCTTTCCTCGTCCGAAATGGAACCTCCCTCTTCAAATACACAGCTCCTTCTCTGTTTTTTCCTTCACGACCAAGCACTAGGCTCACACTCTCCACTGCGACTGACGTAGCATGACCTTTGACTTCACCCAAAAGGCGCCACGATTTGTGACCCTAAAAGCCTATCACGCACGAAGTCCTAGTTCCTCCTCCTGTCCCGAACTCGGGATGAGGGCTAACGGGGAGGTTAGCTCCATTTTCCCAACCTTTGCGACTACACACCCATGACTACAAGCTCTACTACGTACGCGCTGTTCATGGTCGGGAAACCTTTAGCAATGGTACTGGACTCTCCAAGTCATGAACGCCAAATCACGATGACGCTGGTGACTCCATGACTCGTCTCTTTGGACCAAGGGAGCCGCTTATTATTTCGCTGCCTCACAAATTCACTCGCACGAAATCTGTTCACTCTCCACCGGGTTCCGGAATGTCAAACACCCTGTTACCGGATTGATGGCTATTCTAAGTCCGGAGATATCCGTGATGGTCCCAATCTTGTTCACACGGATCGCTATTTCAGGTTCGCTCTTGGGATTCAAGGACCGTCTCCCAACTCGCTGAGTAGCCGAGACAAGGAAATGGGACCAACGTCCGCATCTATTGGGAATCGACGGTTACTATTCCTTCTGAGGGCCGAGCGTTGAAAGTTATTCCCTGTTAACCTTCCCGCAGCTCCTCTCTATCCAACGACTCGCGAGATTTTGTGACTCTCCCTATAAAATCTCTACCATCCGTTCAGACTTTTGTGGACTTCCCCCCTGGACGTATGCGGCATCAAATCTTGCATATTTGTCTCATATCATACGACTACTGACCTTCCTCCATGATTTGATGTCCGACAAGCCTCTTCCTCCTGATATTTTAATCTCCCCGACTTAGAAGATTTCTAAGTCCCTCGGGTTGTTCCGACCTTCGCTTACCCCAGGAAATGGGTTCCTCGATCTTCGATAACACTTCCTAAAGTGTTATTCCTCCTTATCTTCACCTAGTGTGAAATCTGATTTCGCGCGCACTCCTTGCATATAAGGGATTTCGATAACTCATATCCAAAATATTTCTCAAAGAGAAATTCCACTCTCTAATTTCATTGCGTCCTCTCCGGTTCGATGTATCAATCTTGGAGAGATTCAAATGAAGATAAACAATTGAACCGAACACTAACATACATAGCTCCATTCACTTGCTCATGAAAATAGAACCATAGGAAAGTTCCATTACAGTCCACACACACTTCGCCACATTTGGATCAATTTTCTTTTTGTTATATTCACAAGTGCCTAAATGGCTACAAAAATACATTCAAATTATAGTAACTCAAAATCGATCTCCTCGCTAACATGCGCCTCTTAAAACTAATGTTTCTCTCCATTTTGTTTCTCTCCCAACTGGGGGTACAAACCTCTACTTAACTCAAAAAGATTTCTAGGTTTCCTCGCTACTTACTCTTACCCAAAAATTCATCCTACACGCTATCTTAGTTTAGTCGCATTCTAGATCCGTAGTGGAAACTCCCACTTTGTTTACACCTCAAACGGCTCTCAAAGGGTAAAATTGCACGGCTCAATCAAGGCTCCAAGCAAATCTTAACCGAAGTTAAGGTAGATACCTCCCACATAAAATGCCAACGCTGAAGTTCTAGAATAATTCTCACGCGGTTGAGGTCCCCCACTTCATTGCTTTTCCAACGCATGCTCCTCGCATCGCCAGGTCAGCTTATGGATGAAAAAGAAGGTGCAGTACTAAAATTATTGACCATTTAAATACCTTTAGTACCCTATAGTTCAATTGACTAGTATGTAAATTAAATTCGAAGATGAAGATAAGGTTATTACACTATTGTGTTTTTTGCCTAAGTCTTGGGATAATATAGTGACCTCTATTAGTTTTATCTCATCGTAGATGTTTTAGATTATGACTGTTGTGGGAGCTTTGTTATCGAGATGAGGAGAAAATCTAGAAAAGAAACCTCAACTTCGAGGCGATACTGGTCAGAGGTCAAACTAAAGAACAGAATGAGATAAGTTTTTCTCGATCTAAGTCAAGACACGGTAGTGTAAGAAAAAATGTTGGTATTGCAATGAATCAAGGAATCTCAATAAAGATTGTTGGAAGAGAAAGGAATTCGAGGAAAACTCTACGAAGAAAGCAAATTTGGTTGTAATAGATTCAGGTATGACTGATCAAGTTTTATCCTCATTGCACTTCGGCTACCTGATCAAGTTTTATCTGTTTCTGGTAATTTACAATATCAAGAAGAATGGCAGTTAGATTCAGGTGCCTCCCACCACATGTGCTCACATAGAAATTGGTTCATTTCTTATCAATTTATTGATGAGGGTGTAGTGTTTATGGGAAATGGTATTCCATGTAAAAGTGTTGGGGTTGGAAATATTAGAATCAGAATGTTTGATGGTATTGTTAGGGAATTAATAGATGTTAGATATGTACCTGATCTTAAATCAAATTTGATTTCATTAGGAGTGTTGGATTCTTGTGGATATAAGTATACAGGTCAAGGTGGAGCACTCACATTGTCGAAAGGTAGTTTAGTAGTGATGAAGGAAACACAGGTTGATAACCTTTATAATCTGGAAGGGAGTATTGAAGTGGCATCTGAAGTGACAGATGTATATTCTTGTTTATGGAAGAAGCATCAAGGTCATAAGAGAAAGAAAGAATTGCAGGTACTGGTAAGCGATAAAACATTTCCAAACTTAAAATCTTTGATTCTGAATTCCTGCTTGTTTTATATCTCTGCAAGTTATGATGGTGGTATAAAGGGATTTTGTGTGTGGGATCCTACTTCTCACAAAGTCATCATTGACAGAGATATAGTATGTATGGAACAACCAAAAAGGTTGATTCAAGATCACAACGGTAAATTTGTTTGTATGCTAGATAATTTATTGTATAGCCTATTGGTACCCAGGAAAATATACAAGAGGTTTGAATCCTTCATAGTGAGTCAGAATTATTTAAAGGGATGGAGTGACTATATAGTTTATAGTACATTCACAGTCTTGATGCTATTTGTTGATGATATGCTTGATACAAGCCGAAGCATGGATAAAATCAGTAAGAAAATGACTTAGGTGGATAGGACAATTTAGATGAGGGATCAAGGAGTAGCAAAACAAATTATGGACTTGGAAGTATACAGAGATGGTAATGGTAAGTTGTGGTTGGAGTTCAATATGAACATTGTAAAATCAGTCTTTATCCCTCAGATTCCCTCTTGCTTTCCATTATAAGTTTTCTTCAAGCATAGGGCCTGTCTATAAAGAAGAAAATGTTATGTCTCATGTAAGTTCAGTAGGAGGCATGTTGTATGTGATGAAATGGTTAAGATCAGAGGTTTCACATGCTAATGATGTTGTCAGAGACGTGACAAATTCAGGTTTTGCAGTGAAATGGGTGATTCAACGTTTGAGAAGCATAAATGTCACCTATAATGGTTACACTTAGATGGTCTGTGATAATTGTAATGTATATTTTACAGGTGTTTTGGATAGAAGGAGATCTATCACTAAATATGTCTCACAACACAGTTGTGGAAGACATGTTGGAGGTGGAGTAACCCCTTAGGAAATCCAAACTCGTGCAAGTCACACATGCGAGATCATGAAACCAGTTTTATTAGATAAGTTGCAGTGGTGCTTGGCTTCTCTTGGCTTGCAGAAAAGGTGATGAACAAAAGGAAGGAGCAAGGCATCAGGTTAATTGTTTTCAAGGTGGAGATTGTTCGGATTTGGTGACAACAAATTCCTCTAATGATAGATCTGGATCCTATTATTCTGCGTTGGTTACAACCAAATATACCAAGTTAGAATATGGATAGGGATTGCATTTAATAATCAGTTTCTTGTGTGAGTTTATAAATTCATGTAAGCTCGTAGAGGAAGTATGACTAAGTGTGAGAGGCAGAGTGAGAACTTGCAAATCTGATGTAATCTCCATGATCTGAATAATAAGACAACTGATGCATATGCTTGGTGGACGTAGCCCAACATTTAGGTGAACCACGTGAAATCCATGTGTTCTTATGTGTGTGATTGTTAATTATCATATGTGAATTGTGTCTTCCGCATGTGCAATTATAACAATGAGGAATGGCAATGACCATGTCTAACTAATACCAAGAGTTGCAAATTATTGTTTGGGAATTTTCTAGGAAAGTATATAACCCATTTCACCCAAGTCATGCAAGTGAAATGTGCAAAGTTTTCAATAGCTAGAAAGCAACAAGGGAAGAATTTCCTTTTTGTTGGTTTTTTTTTGTTTGACTGTAATAATGCAAATTTGTTTAAAAATTGTATTTTGTTGTTTTCACAATTAATATATCAAATTGTTTTATTTAAATTTTATAATTTTTATGAAAATTTAATTTTTAAATAGAATTTATTATTCACTCATATATCAAATTACTTTATTTAACTTTTATATATTTTTTTTAATGAAAATTTATTTTTTAAATAGAATTTATTATTGTTCAGTGTTTGTAGTTTGTCCAAAATGTTTAATTAGCATTTCACTCACCCATAACCATAAGCATTACATTTCTTTCTCTCAATTTTTGGAGTATACATCAGGATACAATTAATTTTCAAAATAACTCTTAATATCTCATGAGATTTTAACAAGCTCATAATTTGGACATACTATAAAATTTTATGATAATTTTTAAGATAACTTAAAAATATAATATTAAGTTAAAAATTTAATATTTAAAAATATGTTTTGATAACTTACAAATAAAAGAAAAGTTAAAAATAAGTTAAATGGTAATTTTTAAAATAACTTAAAAATTTAATATTAAGTTAAAAATTTAATATTTGAAAATATGTTTTGATAGCTTAAAAAATAAAAGAAAAGTTAAAAATAATTAAAAATTTATTAGTTGAAAATATATTTTTAATTCTTATATCCATTATATAGTTGAAAATATATTTAATAATTTTACATTAAATTGTTTTATTTTCATTTTTTAATGCTAGAGATGAACTATAAACATTACATCTCTTCTTCACAAATTTTAAAGTGCACTTCTATTAATACAATTAATTTTTAAAAACAATTTAAAACAATTTATAAGATTTTCTCCTAGTGTCTCAATTTTCATTTTTAGTTAATCAAACAATCCATCTCAAACATGATTCATAAATCTTAAAAAATTATAAAGAGTGGTTACAAATCTTTTTGTCAATATTTTATTTTATTTTAATTATTTAAATGATTATATATAATAATTGTTGTTTTAGTTAATAAACAATCCCTCTCAAACATGATTCATAAATCTTAAAAAATGATGAAGAGTGGTTACATATCTTTTTGTTAATATTTGATTTTATCTTAATTATTTAAATCATTATATATAATAATATAATAATTGTTGTTTTTGGATTTTAGATATAAAGTTTGCTCAAACATGATTCATAAATCTTAAAAAATTATGAAGAGTGGTTACAAATCTTTCTGTTAATATTTGATTTTATTTTAATAATTTAAATGATTATATATAATAATTGTTGCTTTTGGATTTTAGATATAAAGTTTGAAAGGCTTTACCAACAAATATTTCATTAACGTTGGTATATTCAATATTCAAGATTTAAATAAAATCTCACTTGAAACATTATACAAATTATAGAAAACTAAACATTTATATATGGCATAAAGGTATATTACAAACTAGAAAGACTTCCAAAACTTTATATAATAAACACTCATCATTAAAATAGATATAAAAAATAGTTCAAAATATTGATAAGATTTCAACATACCGTGACAAATTTTAGCTAATCAATTTCAAATATAATTCATAATTTTTTCACCTTATTAAATAAGCAATTTCAAACATAATTTTAAAAGATTTTGAAATTTTATTATTGTTATTATTATTAATTTTAATTATTTAGATCAATAAATATGATAATATTTTTTAATATTTTAAAATATTTTAATTGTGAGATATTAAATATTTTTTAAAATTTTAAAATATTTTAATTTTGAGATGTTGAATATAGATAAATTAAATATAACGATTATAATAAATATCTTGGTGTATAACAAGAGGGAAGGTGAAGTAGAATATAATAGTGCAAAATAATTGTTAGAAAATAGGTGAAGTGGAATATAATGATTCAAAATAATTGTTAGAAAATAGTGATACTAAATTAATAAGTTAATGAGATAATATATTATAATAAATAGAAAGACACTATCAAAATGTCAAAATGAATTGTTTACTTTTTGTATAGAATGTATTTATATAATTGTTTACTTTTTGTATAGAATGTATTTATATAAATGAGACAATTTGATATGTACAAAGGGTGGTTTTAGTAAATGAAGAAGATAATTTTTGTTTTAGTTTTATTTGGTATAAATTGGTTATGCTTTGAGTTCTAGTTATTATAAATTGGTATTAGAGAATTTTGGTATTAGAGTTTGTGTTTCTATCTTCTATAGTGAAGAGAAGCAGGATACATCACCCTCTATATCCCACATTAATAATCAAAATCCTATCTAGAGATAAACTCTTTTTTAAAAGTTCATTGGAATTATTTTTCTACATGAAACTTCATAAAAATTAGTTCACAATGAAGGTATTTCACTTGTTGATCTACAAAATTAGATTTCCATTACGTATAAATTGGTATTAGAGATTATGTTCCTATCTTCTGTCACCAAGGAAAGGAGAGGATCCATCACCCTCTATATCCCACATCAATAACAACGATCCCATCAAGAGACCAACTCTCTTAAAGAAGTTCTTTAGTTTTTTTTTTCCACATGACACCTCATAAACTAGCTCACAACAAAGGGATTTCACTTGTTGATCTATAGACTTAGATGTTGTAGCAACAACAACAAATATTCCAACACCATACACAAGTCATGCAATGAAAGACTCAAATCATTTCAATATTGGTGGATAAGCTAGTTGATCTAAATTTTTACAACCCTTAATCAACATCTTCTTATAGAATTGATTTAGATTATGCTGAGAAAAAAATGAAGGCAAAGATATAACAAGGAAACACATAGAGATATTGTAAGAATAAAAAAGCTATAATAATACACAATTTCTATTAATAAATGAAATGTATAGGAACTGTAAAATGTCGAGTGAACATAACTCACTAGAATCGTGGTAGATTATTTTCAAGAAAAGATGTGATGTCTATGTGCATTCACAAGAAGATGATTACAATGATGCTCCAAAGGCCTTTTTAAAATAAAGCATAAATGAGAAATCCCTAAAAATAAAAAAACATAACCACGAGAGATTAAATGCCAAAATAATTGTGGGCCCTGATGGGGGTAGTTGATACGCCAACTTCCTGATGCAGTAACTTTTGCATGCAATCTTTGTTTGGGGCACTCAATATACCATGGGAAATGCCTAGACGAGAAGTAAACATTCCATTCAGTATAGCATATTCCTTTGCATACATGCTAGGAACTGTCGTGCCAAACAAATGTCGTTTACAACCTCAAAATGCCCCCAGAAGTTTATGATCCAAAAAACCATAGAAAAAATACCAATGTAGAAAACTGTGTTTTGAGCCAGTGGAATAGGTGGGTGGCCACCGATATCCACCCAAATCATTGCTTCCCCCTTATTAAGCAATGGTCCCCATTGCATCAAGTTCCCATGGGAGAGGGGGAAGCTTTTGTTGAATTTAAACCTTGGTGAATTGCTTTCCTTGCTGAAGAAGCTATCATATTTGTACTTAGAATTAGCTTGTTGAAGGATGTCATGAACCTATTGTTGGAGGGGTTGGATCCAATTAACCAATCTAGATGCATGATATGCCTTAGTATGAGTGTGGGAGGACTCCGTCGATGAAGATGCAGCATGAAGAGATAAATCAACGGGGGATAATGATTTAGAACTCGAAGAACACCTGCAAAGGTATATGGCCAATAGAGATATGAAGGGATATGTTACAACTTTGCTTGACTGGGAAGTGTAGAGGCACCCCGATAGCTGAAGAAATAATATCTTTATTCTCTTATACAATCTTGTCCATCTGCATCTACTGGATAGAAAGGTATTGGGCTGAGGATATAGTGGTCATAGTGTCCTTCTGTTCACCTTTTGACCAGATCATAAAGAATATAGACTTTGTGGTATGAGATACTACTTTGTGGCATTATTTTGTTGAGACAGTAGTCAGAACTATCTGTGGTACCTGTAGAGTTGAATTCCCAAGGTAATAAAGATATTACAGGGTCATGACTCATAAATAGCATGCCGCTTCCACATATATGGCTAAAATAAAATAAAATCACATAAAAGAACGTCTCCATTGTTTTGATTCCCCCCATCAGATGAGGAAATTTCTTCTGAATTTGTCCTTGGGTGAGCTACTTTCCTTGGTGCAAGCATTGCCCCTCTTTGATGACACGATAAAGTTGAAGATGAGGAAATTTCTTCTGAATTTTTCCTTGGGTGAGCTACTTTCCTTGGTGCAAGCGTTGCCCCTCTTTGATGACACGATAAAGTTGAAGATTCTATTGACGCATACCCTTGACCTATGTGTCTGTGATATGATCAGTGGATTCCTGTTCCATGCATTTAGGGTTGATCTCTATCGGTGTCAAGTGTTCTACTATTTTTGAGGTGTCCAACAACGGTGGACAACATGGCTGAAGGAGGTCCACATTAAACACTAGGAGAAAGCCAAGGAAGGGGGGAATGTTGAGCTCAAATGCATTGTCACCCACAACCTTGATGATGGTGTAAGGCCCATAGAATAGTGGACGAAGCTTCTGATGGGGTCCTGTAAGGCGTTCTTTCTGCAAATTCAACCAAACATTATCGCTCACCTGAAACTTGTGGGGCATTTGGTGTTGATCATGGCGTTGCTTGAACTTAGCATTAGAATTCTGCAAAATATATTAAACATGTTGGCAAATGTGATGGATTCGTTGAATGAACTAGGTGGTTTTGTCTGCTTCGGTTTGAGCATGGGATGATTATGCCTGTGTGGATGAAAAGGGTAGTGAAACTTCCATGTGACCCAATGGTTGAAATCCCAACCCCACCTGAAAAGGGTTGTTACCTATTGAGATATGCACGGATCTATTGTAACTATGTTGAACATAGGGGAGACTCTCATCCCATATGCATGGATGCTTGGAATTGTACATGTGCAAGATATGCAATATCATCATGTTAACGACCTCGGTTTGGCCATTTGTTTGGGGTTGGAAGGTCGTATATTTGGTGAGCTTGGTGTCGAATCGTTACTAGAGGCTTGACCAGAATATGATAAGGAACCAACTATCCCGATATGAGACGATGTTTTGTGGTATCCAAAAATGTACCCACACTCATTCGAAGAAGATCTTAGCAGTGGTCTTCACTGTGATGCTCTTCTTGTAGGTGGCTATAATTTCCATCTTGGAAAAATGATCAACAACCATGAAAACACAGTCATTTACTTCCTTGGTTGAAGGAAGTCCTGGCATGTAGTCCATCAATATGGAATCCCAAGGTCTTTCAAGAGTAGGAAGAGGGGTGTGCATGCCTTGTTTCTTAATGGTTGTTTTTGCATTGGTGTAGTCTATGCAGAACCTGATATACTTGCTGACATCTTGTTGACGTTTTAACCAATATAAATGTTACTGCAAAACTGTCACTGTCTTTTCTACACCGAAGTGTCCTGGCACCCGACTGTATTGATCTTCCCAAATCATCTTCGCTCACTTGCTTGATGGGACGCAGAGATGTCCCAGATAGCACAACAACCCTTCTTGAAGATGGAAATAAGTGACAATTGTGTTTGTGCCCAACATATGGCAAGTAGTGGCGAAGTCAAGATCTCTCTCGTAGAGTTGGGGCCATCCTAAGGTTTCATGTCCACATGAGTGTAGCACTATGGTTAGTGCTGCAACTGGAGGTCGATTGAGGCAATCGACGATGTAGTTGGTACTCCCTGTCTTATAATTGATGTTGAGATGGAACTGTTACAAGTATGTGGACCACTTCTGATGGAGGTCATTCTAAAATTTTCCTTGTGTCTGTAGGAATTGCAGAGGCTTATGATCTATGTGGATGAATGTCTCTTTCCCGAGAATGTAATTCCTCCATTGGCCGCATGGTTATAGAATGACATACATTTATTTTTCGTAAGTGGGGTACTTACGGATCATATCTGACAGCGTCTCACTATGATAGGCCATGGGATGTCCATGTTGAGTGAGAAATGCTCCCACAACATACTCTGAATCATCTGTCTCAATCTAAAAAGGTTGTTTCCGGTTAGGTAATGAGAGCACCGGGGCTGAGCACAAGTGTTGCTTCAAATCATCGAACACTTTCTGTTGCAAATGGCCCCAGACAAATTTTTCCTTTCCACTACCCTTGGTCACTTGGATAAGGGCCCATGCAATGTGGGAGAATCCCAACATGAAACTGCAATAGAAATTGGCAGGCACAAGAAGATTTGAAGCTTAGTTAGTGTGTTTGGGGTTGGATAGTCACGGATGAACTGGATCTTGGCTGGATCAAAATGCACCCCATGCACATCAACAATGTATCCCAGGTACTTGACCCTGTTCATGTCGAAGGATAATTTTTCCAATTTTTCATATAGCTTGTGTTTCCATAGAGTGTGCAGAACTTGTTGAATATGCTACAACTGTTCCACCCAACTTTTGTTGAAGATGAGGATGTCATGCAAATACACCATCACAAAAGAATTGGTGAAAGGCCATAAGATATCGTCCATCATCCTCATGAAAGTTGTTGGGGCAGTTTTCAAGCCAAGGGGCATGACCAACCATTCAAAAAGACCTTCTTTGGACTTGAAGGTAATCTTCCATACATCGGTGTGCTCTATTGGGACCTGGTGGTAGTTGGACTTTAGATCAATCTTACTGAAGGGTTTGACCCCCTTGAGATGGCTAAGGAGATCGTCAATTCAGGGAATCAGGTATCGGTTCTTGACTGTGATTTTATTTAGGGCCCGATAATCAACGCAGAGTCACCAAGTCCCATATTTCTTCTACACAAACATGATTGGGCTACCACAAGATGATGATCTTGGTCAGATGCGCTCATTTTCGAGCAGCTCTTGGATCTGGCACTTGATTTCCTCATTTTATGATAGAGAGTGGCGACAAATTGGGCCATTGGGTAGGAATGCGTCGAGGGTCAGATCAATTGAGTGCTTGACCTGACAGTGCAAAGGTACCCCAGTGGGTAAGGAGAAGATGTCTTTGTATCCTTCCACGACCTTATCCACTTGGTTCTGGTGTGTGGAGAGACCTTCCGTGGAGGCCATGGATATGGCTAAAACCTTCCGCTCACTTTGAACATGAATCATGAAGAAGACAAACTTTCCGGTATGAGAGATAACCTTCCTGCATTTCTTAGCAGAGATCAAGGAAATAATAGTAGATGAGACTACCTCGGGTATCCTGTAGAATTTCCTATCCAAAGTAATAATAACACTACAAGGCCTAGACTCATATACAACATGACATTTCCATAAATAAGGTTGGCCCAAAAGAATATCACAAACTTCAAGGGGGGCGACATCACACAATACCTCATCTTTGAAGGGCTTGATGTTGTAGGGATGGCAACATTATTGACTGACACGAAGATCGCTCCCTTGGCATAGCCATCCGATGGTGTATGCTTGTGTGTGTGGTGTTGTGAGTAGAGCCAACCCCTTGACGACCTCCATTGAGATGATATTCTTCTAGCTACCGCTATCAACAATGAAGTGCAACGGAGTACCCTTCACCCACATCTGTTAATGAAAGTGGCGCTCACTTTCCTCTAGTTCATCAGGTTCATTGGGTTGGACCTTGGTGATAGAAATGGTCGCACTAGGTTCTACGTCAATGATCCATATTTCTTTTTCTGGTTTTGACTCAGAGTCGAATCCCACATCTGATTCAAAGGCTTTCACCTCAACCACCAATGACTGCTTTGAGTAACATTCAATGGTGTTATGCCAGGGGCTCTTATGGAACTCACACCACTTCCTAGTATCTTTCTTTGTCTTCCCATTGTCCTTATTTGTTTGTAGTTTAGATTGGTTTTCCTGAGGTTGTCCATACGTGTTCTTCCCTTTTTTCTTCGGGTTGGGGCCACCTTTTCCCTTTTTCTTCAATGAGGTTTTCACAAACTGAAATTGCCATGTGTTTTTTTTTAGCTTCTTCTTGATTTTGACATCATATCGATAGGTTTCACCCAAAGACGAGATGTCCATAAACTCCATTTATATATGGATGTATATATGCATACCGCAGCGGTACTTGAGCACTTGATGTCGCTGAGAGTATTTGATACCCAACTTGGTCTGCAAGGTATGGAAGACATTGGTGAAATTTAGCACTGTTTGGTCCCCTTCTTGTCGCAGTGTGCTCCATCTTGTATATAAGTCATCATAACTTCCAATGGGGTTGTATCATTCCTTAATAGAATCCCCGAAAAATCCCCAAGTGAGAGCAACTAAAACTAATTTAGATCCCTCTGTTTCCTTTTTCTCAGAGAAAGTCTCCCACCAATCTTTAACATGGGGGACGACCTTAAAGAGCACAAATGTTATATTTTTTCTATTGAAAAATTTATGAACAAAAAAATACCCTTCTAGAAACAATGGAATATGCTTACTATGGAGAGCACTATGTTTTAATGTCGATGAAACAATTGGAGTTGGAAATGGGGGAAGTTAAAATCGTTTGAGAAAAAAAATCATCCCTTAAGAAATAGAATTCAACATGACACCATCCCTAGTACGAGTAGTAATCCTTCACTAGTGATGCCAAAGAGGAATATTTCTTCGCATGCGTTGCTTACGATTAGTCAACAACATATGATCTAAAGTTAAAATATTGAAAGATGCCAAAGGTACTCGTCGGGACTTTTCTTTCTTTTTCCACACGCCAAGCTTAGTTTTACATATCAGATTGATAGAGTGGCTCCCAAGCAAGCATGTGGAGTGTCGAGTATATATTATATTTGTATTTTCCTTTCATTTTTAATAATTAGAAGTCAGTGAACCTTATCGGTATATATTATATTTGTTTTTTCCTTTTATTTTTAATAATAAGAAGTCAGAACCTTATCCGTATACTCGAAACTTTGATGTCGTCGACTCGTCGGGACTTTTCTTTTTCGACACGCCAAGCTTAGGTTCACAACCAGTCCAAACTCATGGAATTAAACACGTTCTCTGTGTAGAAGAAACCTGTATATATATACCATGCACGTCGAGAAGAGGAAGACACATTTAATTGTGAAGATGGCTGCAGCTTACTCATCCTTCAAGCTCTTCAATCTCGTGATCTCCCTGGTTGTGATTCTAGTATTGAATGCGACTGATGGAGAAACAGTCGAAGCAAATTTGTGCCATAGGTCCTGTGAAATACAAAAA
>SNQJ01S0001513.1:238205-252117 GCA_010110895.2 Picea sitchensis | reverse complement strand
ATGGTATTTGAGACATATATTCCTTTTCTTCTTTTGTACTAGGACATAAACTTGAAGAAAGCTTAAAATGGGAAGCCAAAGGGACTGAAATTGGTTTCACATCACTCATACCAAAACTCAAAAGTATCTTCTCAACATACTTCTATTGTGACAACCAAAGCATACCATTCCTCTTGTCCCTGAATATCTCCATGCCCAAAATTTGCCTTGCTGCTCCTAGATCTTTCATAACGAATGTCCTAGCCATCTGAGCCTTTAACCTGCTGATCTTAGTTATGCTTTTTCTTGCTAAAATCACATCATCAACATACAATACTAAGATAATGAATATGCCATTATTCAAGTTTTTAAAGTAGACACAATGATCATACTCACTCCTTGTATAATTCTAGCTCACCATGAAAGAGTCAAATTTCTTGTACCATTGTCTGGGTGACTACCTCAGACCATACAATGATTTCTTGAGCCTGCAAACAAATTTATTGTTATGATTCTGAATGAACCCTTCTGGTTGCTCCATGTAAATTTTCTCATCCAAATCTCCATGTAAGAAAACAGTTTTAACATCTAGTTGCTCCAACTAAAAATCAAGCAATGCAACTAATGCTAACACAATTTGAATTGAAACAGTCTTTACAATTGGTGAAAAAATCTCATGAAAGTAAATACCTTCTTTCTAAGAATATCCTTTCGCAACCAGCCTTGCTTTGTACCTTTCCACCTTATCATCAACACCCTTCATCATTTTGTAGACCCACTTGCAACCTACAGTTTTGTTGTCTCTTGGAAGTTCTACTAGGTCCCATGTAGCATTCCTCTCTAATGCCTTCATTTCATCCTTCATCGCTTATTTCCACTTATCGTTGTTTGAACCCTTCATAGCTTCCTGACAACACGAAGGTTCATCATCATTAGTACTTAAAGAAACTGATGAAACAAAATCATCATACCTTCTTGGAGGATTTATGAGCTGTGTAGATCTCCTTAGGGAAGTTTGTGGCTCATCCACAATCTATTGACTGTCATCATCAACCATGTCTTCCTCTGCTGTAGGAGACTCTTCATGAACATCTTCTGAAACTTGTTCATCTTCACCTTCATTAGTTTCAAACTGAATTTGCTAATACTTTGGTGCTTCTTCTTGTTTCATTTGAACATCTACATCTGATTTGATGAGAGATGATTCATCAAATATTACATCTCTGTTAATGGTGATCTTGTGGTCAGTAAGATCCCATAGCCTGTACCCCTTAATACCATCACCATATCCAACAAAGATAAGCCTTTTTTTACTTTGGGTCTAATTTAGAATGCTGATGATTCAGAATTAGAGCATAGGCACCGCAACCAAAAACTTTAAGATTATAATAATTACAAGGGTTACCTGTCCATACCTCCTCAGGAATTTTTCATTCTATTGCTATTGATGGTGATCGATTCACCAGATAACAAGCTTTAGTTATTGCTTCTGCCCATAGTTCCTGTTGCAAATTGGCGTTACTAAGAATACTCCTTGCTCTCTCTAGAAGAGTCATGTTCATGCGTTCAACAACTCCATTCCGCTGAGGAGTATAGGCAGTGGTTTTATGCCTATCGATCCCAAATTCTTTGCAATAATTCTCAAACTCCATTGATGTAAATTCACCACCATTATCTGTTCTTAAACATGTAATGGATCTACCAGTGCTCTTTTCCACTAAAGCTCTAAACTGCTTGAAAACTGTAAATACATTAGCCTTACTCATTAACATATAGATCCACACCTTCCTAGAAAAATCATCTATAAAAGTTACAAAATATGATGATCCTCCATATGAAATAGTAGGGGATGGTCCCCAAACATCAGAATGGATATAGTCTAGAATTCCATAAAAAAAACCTTATATATATATAAAAGATTCACCATAAAATTTACTTTATCCCTTTTACTCCATAAAAGAACCTTATTTATATATATATATATATAAAGCCACCTGAATCCACTCTTGAGATATTTAAAGAATAAATTCACGTTTTAATGGCTCCACAATATTTAATTCCAAAGTATTGTTTAATTTAATGCGTCCATTCCCTTAAATTCTTACAAAAAACATGCGAATTTTCCTTTTGGAGATGGGACGATTATGTCCTTTTGGGAGATCTACGCCACGCCAGCACTGAGATTCTAGTACAGCGCTCCTTACGCCAATACAAGCCAGCGCCGAGGTTCCAAAATTGAAACGAAACCAGCGCTTCCTTTATAGGTATAGCCCAGCGCTGAAAATGAAAACGACGCTCCCAATTATGCTAAACGAGCATCATTTTGACTCAGAAAAAACATATCCGAGAAATCCTACAACCTCAACATGCGGCCTTCTTTATCTGTGTCTTGCTCATGCTTTGATATCACTTGTTGTAATTTGTTAATGTGGAAACACAAATTAACATAAGATAATCAATAAGAATGCAGATAATAAACACAACAATTTATGTGGTTCACTTAATCGTTGTGTTACGTCCACCAAGTATAGGTATCGGTTGTCTTATTATTCAGCTAATTAAGATTACAATAGGCTCACACTCCTCACTCTCACAGCCTCGGGCATACATCAATTTATAGCAATGTACATTAGAAACTGATTATTAAATGTAAACTCATCCATATTTTAACTTTCGTATTGGTTACAACCAACTCTCAATTATAGATTCAACTCTATATAAATTAAAGTTGAGAATATATTTGATATTATTATATATAAATTATTTTATTTCTATTTATCATTGGTACAGATCACTCATGATTACATTTCTTCTTTGCAATTTTTGGAGTACAGATTAGAATACAATTAATTTTCAAAATAACTCTTAATATCTCATAAAATTTCAATACTATAGAATTTTATGATAAATATAAGATTAAGATAAAAAAAATTATGATAACTTAAAAATATAATATTAAGTTAACATTTAATAATTAAAAATATATTTTGATATTTAAAAAAAAATTAACTTAAAAATTTAATGATTAAAAATATATTTTATATTCTTATATCTATTATAATTAAAAATATATTTAATAATCTTATATGTTTATGATAAATATAAGATTAAGATAAAAAAAATTATGATAACTTAAAAATATAATATTTTTTAAAATGCTACTGATGATCCATAAACATTACATCTCTTTTTCACAAATTTTAGAGTGCATATCACTTCTATTATTAATTTTAATTGAATTAATTTTTAAAAACAATTTAAAATATTTTATAAGATTTCCACTTACAATCAAACAATAATCTCAAACATGATTCATAATTTTTTTTTTTTAAAGTAGTTACAAAACTTTTTTCAATATTTTATTTGATTTTAATTATTTAAATAATTAAATATAATAATTATTATTTTTAAATTTTAAATATAAATTTTGAAAACTTTTATCAACAAATATTTCATCAACTTTGATATATTCAGTATTCAAGAGTTGAATCACATCTCACTTAAAACACTATACAAATTATAGAAACCAAACATTTGTATATCCCATTAAGGTATATTACAAACTAGAAAGACTTCCAAAACTTCACAATTTATAAGCAAATCACACTTTAACATATATAACAAACACTCATCATTAAAATAGTTATAAAAAATTATTCAAAATATTTTATAAGATTTAAATGTGCCGTGACAATTTTTAGCTAATAAATTTCAATCATAATCTTAAAAGATTTCAAAATTTTTCTTACAATTATTTTTGCGATTATTATTATTTTTTTCATTTTAATTATTTAGATCAATAAATATAATAATATTTTTTAAGATTTAAAATATTTTAATTGTGAGATATTAAATAATTTTTTAACATTTTAGAATATTTCAATTTTGAGATGTTGAATATAGTTAAATTAAAAATAATGATTATAATAAATATCTTGGTGTATAACAAGAAGGAAGGTGAAGTGAAACATAATAATTCAAAATAATTGTTAGAAAATAGTGATGTTTATAATGGATCTAAATTGTATGTTGTTAATAGATGTTTCATAATGCAATTGTTGTGGCAGTAGGGTGCACATTCTCAATGAATCGATTTGCTTCATCATATTTATAAATGAAATTAATAAATCTGAAGTGTGTTGCAGTCTTTATGGCAGTTCGTAAGCATATCACAACATCTAAATTCCCTGTCGGCCCTCTCATCCCCGAAGGCGGCGTGGATCGATCTAGGGATTCCATGGAGGAACTCAATGATTGTGATTTCTTTAAATGACTGGAAAGTGGACACACATGCCCCTTCGTTGGCGAAAACCCTTGTGTTGGGGTTAGAAGAGAGCCACACGACTTTTCTCTAGGTGCTTCATCTGCTATCTGCAAAATTCAAATAAAAATTAGTTGAAAAAATGCATTTTGAATAACACATTAAACTCCATAAATCTCCTGCCAAACCTTATGATCATTCCTCCTACTAAACCTTATGATCAATGCTTTTGTCAAGAGGTTGACGAAACACATTTAGGGTTTTTCGGTTACTCTATCAATCCATCCTTGGGGCCAAACTTGGGTTTTGCTTGCTCCATCAATCCATTCCGAGGTCACAAAAAATCCATCCTCGGGGTCAAACTGGGGTTTTTTCTTGCTCCATCAATCCATTCCAGGGTCCCAAATCTAGATTTAGTGATCCATGGGAACTAGGAAACAACATAGAAGCCACAAATAAAGAGTGAGAACACGTAGGTCCCATGTAGTGAGCAGTGGCCACGTCTGTTGACGCCATCCAATATTTTGGTGCTTAGAAATAAGGCCAAAGCCAATGAAGATGAATCTCCGTTTCCCATTCTGAGGTCACAGACGCATTCAAACCGTAAGTTGGTGGTCAGTTGGAAAATAAAAGGGGATTTAAACACACTCTGACTGTGCACTACCTGGTTACAGTCTATGCGTGGAATTACCAATGCAAAATATGTGTGAAAATCTCTGAATTCATGAGCCAATATTCTAACCTCCAGGCCAATACGCGTGCAAATCTCGAAATTTTATGGGCTCTGCAATGATAGCCGTCGTAAGGGAGATAACACACGGTGTGAGCATGCAATTCTCGTGAAGACTCCAATAAGAGTATCAAATACATCAACGAATCAATGCTGAGAAAAATATATTATATATTAAAAAATAAAAATGTTTGTTTCTTATGTTTAAGATTAGGGTGTTTGCAAAAAATTGAATTCTCTAAATAGGTGAAGACTCCAATAAGAGTATCAAATACATCAACTAATAAATGATAAGAAAAATATGTTATTTTATATATTAAAAAATTAAAATATTTGTTCCTTATGTTTAAGATTAGGGTGTTTGCAAATTTTTTAAAGTCAAACTAAAATAATATGTAGTCAACACATGAGGGAGAGCTATATACTTTCGAGGAGGCACTATAATAAGACAATGAGATAATATATTATAATAAATATAAAACATTATCAAAATGAATTGTTAACTTTTTTAAAGAATGTATCTATATAAATGAGGCAATTTGGTATGTATAAAGAGTGTTTTTAGTAAATGAAGAAGATAATTTTTGTTTTTCACYTGGTATCAATTGGTTATGCTTTGAGTTCTAGTTATTATAAATTGGTATTAGATCTTTTTGGTATTAGAGTTTGTGTTTMTATCTTCTATAGTTAAGGGAAGGAGAGGATACATCACCCTCTATATCMTACATCAATGATCAAAATYCTATCAAGAGACCAAATCTCTTTTAGAAGTTSATTAGAATTATTTTTCCACAYGAAACCTCATAAAAATTAGTTCACAATGAAGGTATTTCACTTGTTGATCTACATAATTAGATCTTGTAGAAACAACAACAAATAGATCTTGTAGCAACAAAAAAAAATATTCCCACACCATATACATTTTTTTTTCTAGTTTTATGTTTTGAGTTCCATTCCATATAAATTGGTATTAGAGATTTGTTCCTATCTTCTGTCACCAAGGAAAGTAGAGGATACATCACCCTCTATATCCCACATTAATAACAAATATCCTATCAAGAGACAAACTCTCTTAAAGAATTTCTTTAGTTTTTTTTGTTCCACATGATACCTCATAAATTAGCTCGCAACTAAGAGATTTCACTTGTTGATCTACAGACTTAGATGTTGTAGCAACGACAACCAATATTGCAACACCATACACAAGTCATGCAATAAAAAACTCAAATCATTTCAATATTGGTGGATAATCTAGTTCATCTAAATTTTTACAACCCTTAATCGACATCTTCTTATAGAATTGATTCAGATTATACTAATAAAAAAATGAAGGAAAATATATAACAAGAAAACAAATAGATATATTGCAAGAATCACAGAGCTATAGTAATACATAATTTCTATTAATGAACAAAAGGTATAGGAACTATAAAATGTTGAGCGAAGTGAACTCACTAGAATGGTGGTAGCTTATTTATGCAAAGAGATGTGGTGTCTAGGAACATTCACAAGAAGATGATTACAATGAGGCTCCAAAGTCCCTTTTAACATAAAGCATAAACTATGGGAGAAAAAATGTTGCGGCGATGGCTCAAGCACCCTACAGAACTCTGGGCATAAATATGGAAACATAAATATGCATCGGCCACCCGAGAAGAGAAAGTAATCATATTGAACGATCAGATACATGGATCCAATATATGGAACACAGCCTAGCTTAACAGACAACTAGTACAAAATCATGCTTTCTGGGAAATAAGGGATGGGGAAAATGCATTGTTCTGGCAGGACTCTTGGCAACAACAACTGCCTCTAGCCACTCTATAAGAACTCACCCCCCTATGTCAATCACTGCTACCTAAAAAATTTAGATGGGTTAAGGATCTTTGGAGAACGCTTGACAGGAACCGACCATGGCGCACTTGGAAAACTGAACATCATGAACTACATCTCCCAAGAGAAATGGACCTCCATGCCTAATGAGATTGCACAAAACAATGGAAAATATCCATCAGGGAAGGCTCGAACATTCTCAGATGGGGGCACTCCACAGCCGACAATTTTTCAGACAAAGAAGCCTACTATTTGCAAGGGAACTATCAAGATCATGACAAGGAGAGCATATGGGGTAAGATATGGAACTCAAAACTCTGGCCTAAAGTGTCCATCTTACTTTGGATCATAGTACAAAACCACATCCTCATCTAGGACAATCTCAAAAAATGAGGTTTCACAAGTCCCTCCATCTGCTCCCTTTGTCAGCAACAGGAAAAAATGGTGGAACATATTTTCAACCATTTCCACTATAGTCACATAATTTGGGATCTAGGGACTCAAATAATGCACCGCTCCAATAGAAACAGGACCAACATCATTGGAACTATAGAAAATTGCGACTTGATCACTTATCATAACCCAATTCTTGATCGCATCTAGCAGCTCCTACTGGGCTTCACCCTTTGGAAAATATGGAAGGAAAGAAACAAAAGAATATTCAGATCGAAGGCTTCACCCCCCACCTAAACATAGGAAAAAATCATGAATTTAATATGGGAAACAATTAAAAGCAGGCAATGGTCCCATGAAGACTCAAAGTGCAGTATGGGTGAATGACATATCCTCTAAAATTGGCAACTCAACCTGGATGAGACAACCTAGAACTTAGTGGCCAACCGGTCAACTAGCAGCCCAAGCACCTGGTCCCCCCCACCAATAGGATTCATCAAAATAAATTTTGATGGCGCATCAAAATGAAATCCAGACCCGAATGGCTTTGGGGCGGTCCTCAAGAACTCAAATGAATAAATCATCCACTTCGCAACAGGCTATCTGGGTTTCAACACAAACAAATATGTTGAACTTTGGAGCCTCCTAAGAGGAATCAAGATAGAAACAAACCACCAACTTAAAAAAATCATTGTGGAGGGGGATTCCCAGATCATCATCTAGCTCATAACCAAAATTCTTCATGGAAAGAACCCTCTGGAAGTCTCACCCAGTTGGAGACTTTCTGGACTCTTGGAGGATTTTGGCTCCCTCTTATAGCCCAGCCTCACCATCATCCCCTCACATGTGAAAATGGATGCAAACAAAGTAGTTGATTTCCTGGCAAATGAAGGAGTGGTTTCCATGATAGAGATAATCCACTGGAATGCCCAAACCTCACCCCGATCTAAACTTTCAAACCGCTGCCTATACCTGGCTAGGAATGATTACCTAACCCTGGATGGGGTTCCATGCAACACAGTGGCCACATAACATAGAATCTAGCCCAACCATAAATATGGTAGGTTGGGTCCCATCCCCTGTCCATTAAATGGGAGCTTGCCATTACTGTCTATCAAGAACAGAAGGATGGCTCCCTCTCGCGAGCAGAACGACGACCATGGGATTCAATGGATTCAAGACATTAGTGGGAGAATTCATGTCGCTCCTGTATTCTCTTATCCGACATTGCAACAACTCACACCATTTCACCTTCTCCCTGCAGTAGGCCAACAACTCTGAGTTCTAGTGCAACCACCACAAGACCTCTTGCACTATAGTGATACACATCACCTCCTCGATGTTGAGGGAGAGAAGCAAGTCGCGTTGTGGCCCTACTTAGCATAGCTTCGTCGCACGACAGAGGAGGAGGATGTAGTTAGAGAGGGAACTCTCCATAGCCCGCACTCAACTTACTTAGGCTGCACTCAATAGAGTGAAGGTTAGGTCACCTCCAATGGATTATGTGGAGGAATTGATCTCAGAGGAAACTTTACATCTCCCTCCAGAATCCCTTCTCTTCATCGTGCCAAAGAATTGGTAGCCCCCAAGAAATTTTTCAACGGAAGCCACTACACCACCCACATAGGTTTGCCACTTCACCATCATCATGGAGGAGGCAAAGGATGTTCACACTTGTATTGTGGAGGAGGAATTCCTCCACCTTGACTCTCAGGATGCCTTGCTTCTAGGTGACATCAAATTCTCCAATACCACAGTGGAGGACAAGGAGCTCGGGAAGGAGGAGGAATACAGGATGACGCACAGGGATGACACACAATATGCTACAGGCGAGGTTGTTGGTGTCATGATGGTGGAAGGTGGAAAGGTCCTAGTGCCACCACCTATCACGATAGTCCTAGAACCATGGCAAGCCCCCCCGCCCTTCTTCCACCCGAAACAACTAGTGTTAGTGTTCGAGCTGTAGAGCCAGATAGTGGATTAGATCCACCATGACATAGTCATGCAGTATTGCATCGACATGTTTTATGAGGCATTCTCCAATGCACCAACTGGGAAAAAATGTCTGACGTGTGCAAGGCCTTTTGTCCCGTAGAATCAGAACGTGCCTCACAACGATGATCCCATTGACACAACTTCCAATGCTAACAGGTAATTCCATGGAGTGGAGATCAATCTGTTTTTGGTGTCCAATTTCCTGGACAAGGAGCTCGGGAAGGAGGAGGAATACAGGATGACGCACAGGGATGACACACAATATGCTACAGGCGAGGTTGTTGGTGTCATGATGGTGGAAGGTGGAAAGGTCCTAGTGCCACCACCTATCACGATAGTCCTAGAACCATGGCAAGCTCTCTGCCTCTTCTTCCACCAAAACAACAACTAGTTAGTGTTCGAGCCGAGTCAGACGTAGGATTAGATCCACCATGACATAGTCATGCATTATTGCATCGACATGTTTTATGAGGCATTCTCCAATGCACCAGCTGGGAAAAATGTCCGGCGTGTGCAAGGCCTTTTGTCCTGTAGAATCAGAACGTGCCTCACAACGATGATCCCATTGACACAACTTCCAATGCTAACAGGTAATTCCATGGATTGGAGCTCAATCTGGTTATGGTGTCCAATTTTCTGCTTAGATGTTAGTTTCAATTCTAGTCCAATGTCCAGTTCTAATTCCAGTCTAGTTTTATTTCCAGTTTCACTTTTGAACAATGATGTAAAGACTACAGTTTTCCAACTGCCCTGGTTTCCTCTTGGCAGGGAAGATGGAAAACCTCCATTTTTTGACTTGGACATCACATGATGCCAACTATCCCAGTTTCCGCTAATTCGGCGGAACAATTGGCAGCCTGACGACACTTGTTTTTTTGTATGTGACAAGTTATAATCATAATTTCCTTTTTCATTTACAAAAAAATAAACATAAAGCATAAATGAGAAAACCCTAAATATCCAAAAACATAACGCCAAGAGATGAAATGCCAAAATACTTGTGGGCCCTAATGGGGGTAGTTGATACATCAACTTCCTGATGGCGTAACTCTTCCATACAATTTTTGTTTGGGGCACTTAGTATACCATAAAAAATCTCTAGCAGAGAAGTAAACATTCCATTCAGTCTAGCATTTTCCTTTGCAAACATGTTAGGCACTTCCGCTCCAAAAAAACGTTGTTTACGGCCTCAAAATAACCCTAGAAATTTAGGACCCCTAAAACCATAGAAAGAGTACCAAGGTGGAAAACTATGTTTTGAGCCAGTGGAATAGATGGGTGGCCACCGATATCCACCCGGATCATTCCTTCCCCCTTATTAAGAAGGATTCCATGTACTCATCATTAAACTTAACATGAAACCCTATACCCAACAACATCCTCTATAACTCTCTAGCCACCCTTAACCAGTATTTTAGTTTTCATAAGACATCTTCAAAGAACACTGAGAATTGTCATTCCCTACACCGTTCACATGTTGCTAAGAACTTTTTCACTTAACCACATCAAACTCCTACTGCTAATTGATGTGTCCAACCCTATTAAACATGATTCTCAACTTGTGCTTATGAATTGAAATTATACTTCTATTGATCAAGGGTTTCTCTTCACTTACAACTGCGAAATTAAGAATCATAGAGTTAAATTGATTCTTGATAATGATAGTAAATAAAACTTTAGTCTTGTTTTCCCTTTTTAAAGCATTGGATCTTCATATCACTCCTCATCCCCACCCATATTATCTAGGCTAGGTCACAAATGATGCTAGAACATTGTTGGTATCATAGATCTACACTATCACATTCACTATTGGCACACTTTTCCACGATATGGTTTTCTATGATGTTGTCCCTCTTGACTTTGAAAAGTTAATTTTGGTTACACCCTTCTGGCATGGTTAGTTTTTCCAACCTGATGCACACACTAATTCAAACACCCTCACTGAGGAAGGACACCCTTATCATTTTCATTCAACTTCCACTTCTAAAGAAGAAATTCTCTCTGGTTAATATGTTGTATGACCAATCTCTCTCACTAAATGCATTCTCCTTTGCATGATTTATGAAGACAAATATGCCAATAACCATTTTTATTCAGAAATGTTGTAGTTTCTCTTTCCTTTGTAAGGTACCAGATGTATTGTAACAAGAAGAAACATAAATATTGCAGCAAATACCAACAAAACAACACACTAATGAGAATAACGACACCAACAATAATATCTTTATTGGATGAAATCAATGTTCACTTGCCTCTTCGATGGGGAAAACTCAAGGAGAGGAGAGATCTATTAAAATAATTTCAAGACGATATTGTCTCATGCCTTCTACTCCTATTTATACTAACACTATCTTCTAAAGAACATTCTAGAGGAAGATCTTTTTAGAAGCAAAAACTTCTATTACGTCTTCTTACATTAGACTTTTTCACATTATTAAATAGGCATTATTAACTAATGTCAACCTTTATTACATATTAAATATATTATTCTACCTATGTGAGGGGTTAGGGAGGTTTCCTAACATGACTTTCCCCTTGAAGAATAACCTTGTCCTCAAGGCTTGATATGAAAAAACAGTTGCAAAATGGTAGACAACTACGAAGTGCCATCTTTTGGAGTTGTATATTTCCACTAAACTAACACTTCCTTGATGGTGCACTGATAGAGATGACACGTTCACTTTTCCAAGACTGCTTATGGTTGCAACCAAATGGAACCTTCTTCATCCAACTTAGGGAGATTGGTTTGAGTCTAGCACTTATTTCCAAATATTTTCTTGAAGCATGAGACATGAAAAATAGGATGGAGCTTAGAATGACTGGGAAGAGATAGTTGGTAGGTCACATGCCCCACTCGCTTGAGAATTGTATAAGGACCACAAAATTTGGGGGCAATTTTCTGATAGTGTTCAGCTTTGAGTAAGAATACATATAAGTTTCTAGGAAAAGAAACACATGGTCCCCTTCAGTGAATTAATGCTTAGAATGATGCTCATCTGCTTATTGCTTCATGCAATTCTAAGGCATGGCCAAATTTTATTTGAGGGTATGGATAATGGATGATCAGACTATAAGACTTTTGTTAACGTCTTGAACCTTGGACACACCTAGAAATTATGAAAGAATCGATGGTGGATTTTCCCCATAGATCGCTTCAAAAGGANGAAACCTCTAGCAAAGAAACTCTCTATTACAATAATTATGAAGCCAAGGCTTTCTCATGCCTCCTACTCTTATTTATATTATTTCTATCTTCTAAAGAACATTCGAGATGAAGTTCTTTCTAGAAGGAAAATATTCTATTACGCCTTCTTACATTAGACTTGTTTGCAATATTAAATAGGCCTTAATAACTAGTGTTGGCCTTTACTACATGGAAAATATACTATTCTACCAACTTGAGGGGTTAGGGAGGTTAGGTTCCTAACATGCCCTTCCTCTTGAAGAATAGCCTTGTCTTCAAGGGTTGAGATGAGGAAATTCTTGTTGAATGGTGGTCGACTCCAAGTTGGAATCTTCATTTGGAGTTGTATCTTTCCATTAAACTAACACTTCCTTCATGGTCTACTAATAGAGACAATCCTCTTGTTGGTCCAGGAGTGCTTATGGCTGCAAACAAATGGAACCTTCTTCATCCAACTTAGGGAGACTAGTTTGAGTTTGACACTTAGTTCCAATCATTTTCTTTAAGCATGGGACATGAAAAATAGGATAGATCTCAGAATGACTAGGAAGATCTAACTAGTAGGGCATGCACCCCACTCTCTTGAGAATTGTATAAGCACCATAAAATTTGGCAGCAAGTTTCTGACAATGTTCAACTTTGAGTGAATTCTTCTTATAAGGTTGAAAACGAAAAAACACTTGGTCCCCTTCAATAAATTGGCATTTGGAATGACCCTAATCTACTTGTTACTTCATTTTATTTCGATCCATGACCATATTTTCTTTGAGGGTATGGAGAATGACCACTCGAACGGTAATATTATTGTCAACCTCATGAACCTTGGAGACCCCTAACATGTATGAGAGAACCAATGGTGGATTTTTCCCATACAATGCTTCAAAAGGAGTCATGTGAGTAGCAGTATGGTAAGATCTATTGTACCACTATTTAGCTAGGGGAAACCACTGAGCCAACTGATTTTTTCTGTGGGATGAAAAACACCACAAATATGTTTCCAAACACTTGTTGACAACTTCAATTTGGCCATCAGTCTAGGGATGATAGGCGGTGCTAAGATGCAATTGGGTTCCCTCGAGCCTGAATAATTCTTGCCAAAAATTGTTGCAGAAAGTTGGATCTCGGTTAGAGACAATAGAATGATCCATGTAATGAAGTTTGAATATGTTATCCATAAACTTTTGAACCCCTATGGATGCAGTGAATGAGTGTTGAAGAAAATATAAATGAGCATATTTGGAAACACGATCTATTATCACTATGACTACTGACTTCTTTCCCGATTTAGGTAGGACAATAATGAAATCCATAGAAATATCCCTCCAAACAGCAGGGGGAATGGAAAGTGGTTGGAGTGTCTTGTATCTTTGACTATTTCTCCATTATTCCTTTGACAGGTATCACATTCAACAAAAAAGGTGTGGACATCCTATTTCATGCCCTCCCATAAAAAAATAATGTGTGACTCGTTCATAGGCTTTAGTCAACCCTGAATGCCCAGTTTTGGGTGAGGCATGAAGCTCAAAAATCATCATGG